>JAXIVJ010002903.1:87500-90000 GCA_036785665.1 Chirona hameri
ATATCTATATATCTATATATCTATATATCTATATATCTATATCTAATTCTATATATCTATATATCTATATATCTATATATCTATATATCTATATATCTATATATCTATATATCTATATATCTATATATCTATATATCTATATATCTATATATCTATATATCTATATATCTATATATCTATATATCTATATATCTATATCTAATAATCTATATATCTATATATCTATATATCTATATATCTATATATCTATATATCTATATATCTATATATCTATATATCTATATATCTATATATCTATATATCTATATATCTATATATCTATATATCTATATATCTATATATCTATATATCTATATATCTATATATCTATATATCTATATATCTATATATCTATATATCTATATATCTATATATCTATATATCTATATATCTATATATCTATATATCTATATATCTATATATCTATATATCTATATATCTATATATCTATATATCTATATATCTATATATCTATATATCTATATATCTATATATCTATATATCTATATATCTATATATCTATAATCTATACATCTATACATCTATACATCTATACATCTATACATCTTTACATCTATACATCTATACATCTATACATCATTACATCTATACATCTATACATCTATACATCTATACATCTATACATCTATACATCTATATATCTATATATCTATATAATCTATATATCTATATATCTATATCTATATATCTATATATCTATATATCTATATATCTATATATCTATATATCTATATATCTATATATCTATATATCTATATATCTATATATCTATATATCTATATATCTATATATCTATATATCTATATATCTATATATCTATATATCTATATATCTATATATCTATATATCTATATATCTATATATCTATATATCTATATATCTATATATCTATATATCTATATATCTATATATCTATATATCTATATCTATATATCTATATATCTATATATCTATATATCTATATATCTATATATCTATATATCTATATATCTATATATCTATATATCTATATATCTATATATCTATATATCTATATATCTATATATCTATATATCTGTATATTCTGTATATCTGTATATCTGTATATCTGTATATCTGTATATCTGTATATCTGTATATCTGTATATCTGTATATCTGTATATCTGTATATCTGTATATCTGTATATCTGTATATCTGTATATCTGTATATCTTAGATCTGTATATCTGTATATCTGTATATCTGTATATCTGTATATCTGTATATCTGTATATCTGTATATCTGTATATCTGTATATCTGTATATCTGTATATCTGTATATCTGTATATCTGTATATCTGTATATCTGTATATCTGTATATCTGTATATCTGTATATCTGTATATCTGTATATCTGTATATACTGTATATCTGTATATCTGTATATCTGTATATCTGTATATCTATATATCTATATATCTATATATCTATATATCTATATATCTATATATCTATATATCTATATATCTATATATCTATATATCTATATATCTATATTATATCTAATATCTATATATCTATATATCTATATATCTATATATCTATATATCTATATATCTATAATATCCTATATATCTATATATCTATATATCTATATATCTATATATCTATATATCTATATATCTATATATCTATATATCTATATATCTATATATCTATATATCTATATATCTATATATCTATATATCTATATATCTATATATCTATATATCTATATATCTATATATCTATATATCTATATATCTATATATCTATATATCTATATATCTATATATCTATATATCTATATATCTATATATCTATATATCTATATATCTATATATCTATATATCTATATATCTATATATCTATATATCTATATATCTATATATCTATATATCTATATATCTATATATCTATATATCTATATATCTATATATCTATATATCTATATATCTATATATCTATATCTATATATCTATATATCTATATATCTATATATCTATATATCTATATATCTATATATCTATATATCTATATATCTATATATCTATATATCTATATATCTATATATCTATATATCTATATATCTATATATCTATATATCTATATATCTATATATCTATTATCTATATATCTATATATCTATATATCTATATATCTATATATCTATATATCTATATATCTATATATCTATATATCTATATATCTATATATCTATATATCTATATATCTATATATCTATATATCTAGTATATCTATATATCTATATATCTATATATCTATATATCTATATATCTATATATCTATATATCTATATATCTATATATCTATATATCTATATATCTATATATCTATATATCTATATATCTATATATCTATATATCTAGATATCTAGATATCTAGATATCTAGATATCTAGATATCTAGATATCTATATA
>JAXIVJ010002904.1:0-22500 GCA_036785665.1 Chirona hameri
GAGTGCCTGAGGGAGTGGATTGTTGTTGTTTGTTGTTGTTGGGGCCTTAAGGGCGCGACGACTGCATGGTCAATTTGCGCCCATTTGAGGGAGTGGGAGTGAGTGGGAGTGGGAGTGGGAGTGAGGGATGTGGGAGTGAGGGAGTGGGCGTGAGGAGTGGGAGTGAGGGAGTGGGAGTGGGGGAGGGGACGTGGGGAGTGAGGGAGTGGAGTGAGGGATTGGGAGTTGAGGGAGTGGGAGTGAGGAGTGGGAGTGAGGGAGTGGAGGGAGTGAGGGAGTGAGGGAGTGAGGGAGTGAGGGAGTGGGAGTGAGGGAGTGGGAGTGAGGGAGTGGGAGTGAGGGAGTGGGAGTGAGGGATGGGAGTGAGGGAGTGGAGTGAGGGAGTGGGAGTGAGGAGTGGGAGTGAGGGAGTGGGAGTGAGGGAGTGGAGTGAGGGAGTGGGAGTGAGGAGTGAGGGTGAGTGGGAGTGAGGGAGTGGGATGAGGGAGTGGGAGTGAGGGAGTGGGAGTGAGGGAGTGGGAGTGAGGGAGTGGGAGTGAGGGAGTGGGAGTGAGGGAGTGGGAGTGAGGGAGTGGGAGTGAGGGAGTGGGAGTGAGGGAGGTGGGAGTGAGGGAGTGGGAGGAGTGAGGGAGTGGGAGTGAGGGAGTGGGAGTGAGGGAGTGGGAGTGAGGGAGTGGGAGTGAGGGAGTGGGAGTGAGGGAGGGTGGGAGTGAGGGAGTGGGAGTGAGGGAGTGGGAGTGAGGAGTGAGTGAGGGTGGAGTGAGGAGTGGGAGTGAGGGAGTGGGAGTGAGGGAGTGGGAGTGAGGGAGTGGGAGTGAGGGAGTGGGAGTGAGGGAGTGGGAGTGAGGGAGTGGGAGTGAGGGAGTGGGAGTGAGGGAGTGGGAAGTGAGGGAGTGGGAGTGAGGGAGTGGGAGTGAGGGAGTGGGAGTGAGGGAGTGGGAGTGAGGGAGTGGGAGTGAGGGAGTGGGAGTGAGGGAGTGGGAGTGAGGGAGTGGGAGTGAGGGGAGTGGGAGTGAGGGAGTGGGAGTGAGGGAGTGGGAGTGAGGGGAGTGGGAGTGAGGGAGTGGAGTGAGGGGAGTGGGAGTGAGGGAGTGGGAGTGAGGGAGTGGGAGTGAGGGAGTGGGAGTGAGGGAGTGAGGAGAGGGAGTTGGGAGTGAGGAGTGGGGTGAGTGGGAGTGAGGGAGTGGGAGTGAGGGAGTGGGAGTGAGGGAGTGGGAGTGAGGGAGTGGGAGTGAGGGAGTGGGAGTGAGGAGTGGAGGAGGGAGTGGGAGTGGAGTGAGGGAGTGGGAGTGAGGGAGTGGGAGTGAGGGAGTGGGAGTGAGGGAGTGGGAGTGAGGGAGTGGGAGTGAGGGAGTGGGAGTGAGGGAGTGGGATTGAGGGAGTGGGAGTGAGGGAGTGGGAGTGAGGGAGTGGGAGTGAGGGAGTGGGAGTGAGGGAGTGGTGAGTGAGGGAGTGGGAGTGAGGGAGTGGGAGTGAGGGAGTGGGAGTGAGGGAGTGGGAGTGAGGGAGTGGGAGTGAGGGAGTGGGAGTGAGGGAGTGGGAGTGAGGGGAGTGGGAGTGAGGGAGTGGGAGTGAGGGAGTGGGAGTGAGGGAGTGGGAGTGAGTGGAGTGGGAAGTGAGGAGTGGACGTGAGGGAGTGGGAGTGAGGGAGTGGGAGTGAGGGAGTGGGAGTGAGGGAGTGGGAGTGAGGGAGTGGGAGTGAGGAGTGGAGTGAGGGAGTGGGAGTGAGGGAGTGGGGAGTGAGGGAGTGGGAGTGGAGGGAGTGGGAGTGAGGGAGGTGGGAGTGAGGGGCGTTGGGAGTGAGGGAGTGGGAGTGAGGGAGTGGCGAGTGAGGGAGTGGGAGTGAGTGGGAGTGGGAGTGAGGGAGTGCGAGTGAGGGAAGTGGGAGTGAGGGAGTGGGAGTGAGCGGAGTGGGAGTGAGGGAGTGGGAGTGAGGGAGTGGGATAGTGAGGGAGTGGGAGTGAGGGAGTGGGAGTGAGGAGTGGAGTGAGGGAGTGGGAGTGAGGGAGTGGGAGTGAGGGAGTGGGGAGTGAGGGAGGTGGGAGTGAGCGAGTGGGAGTGAGGGAGTGGGAGTGAGGGAGTGGGAGTGAGGAGTGGCTGAGGATGGGAGTGAGGGAGAGTGGGAGTGAGGGAGTGGAGTGAGGGCGTGGGAGTGAGGGATGGGAGTGAGGGAGTGGGAGTGAGGGGGAGTGGGAGTGAGGGAGTGGGAGTGAGGGAGTGGGAGTGAGGGAGTGGGAGTGCGGAGAGGGAGTGAGGGAGTGGGAGTGAGGGAGTGGAGTGAGGGAGTGGGAGTGAGGGGAGTTGGGAGTGAAGGAGTGGGAGTGAGGGAGTGGGAGTGAGGGAGTGGCCTGAGGGATTCCCGATGGAGTGGCCAGTGTCCAGTGGCGGTCCAGTGGCCAGTGTCCAGTGGCGGTCCAGTGGCCAGTGTCCAGTGGCGGTCCAGTGACCAGTGTCCAGTGGCGGTCCAGTGGCCAGTGTCCAGTGGCCAGTGTCCAGTGGCGGTCCAGTGGCCAGTGTCCAGTGGCGGTCCACTGGCCAGTGTCCAGTGGCGGTCCAGTGGCCAGTGTCCAGTGGCGGTCCAGTGCCAGTGTCCAGTGGCGGTCCAGTGACCAGTGTCCAGTGGCGGTCCAGTGGCCAGTGGTCCAGTGGCCAGTGTCCAGTGGCGGTCCACGTGGCCAGTGTCCAGTGGCGGTCCAGTGGCCAGTGTCCAGTGGCGGTCCAGTGGCCAGTGTCCAGTGGCGGTCCAGTGGCCAGTGTCCAGTGGCGGTCCAGTGGCCAGTGTCCAGTGGCGGTCCAGTGGCCAGTGTCAGTGGCGGTCCAGTGGCCAGTGTCCAGTGGCGGTCCAGTGGCCAGTGTCCAGTGGCGGTCCAGTGACCAGTGTCTAGTGGCGGTCCAAGTGGCCAGTGTCCAGTGGCCAGTGTCCAGTGGCGGTCCAGTGGCCAGTGTCCAGTGGCGGTCCAGTGGCCAGTGTCCAGTGCGGTCCAGTGGCCAGTGTCCAGTGGCGGTCCAGTGGCCAGTGTCCAGTGGCGGTCCAGTGGCCAGTGTACAGCGGCGTGCGATATGTTTGATCAAATGATGAAGCAAACAGGGCCGCTCCATGTTTGGTAGCTTATGTGGGCGATGCTGATAATCTCGACTTCAAGGAATGCAGCTGTATCGATGGCTTGCCGGGTGTGGATGGAGCAGACGTAGGCGATAATTGGATAAACTGCGATTGGCATATCGAAACAAAATAACAGTCTAAAAATGCTGATAGACCTGACAACCGTACGTGCTTGCGGGGGTGTGCATGTGCGCATTTGCGCTTGCAATGTTACGAGTCCGATCGGAAAGTGGACTATGAGCTTAAGGAAACATTTGCTACGAATAGCCAGTGACGAAATCTGGCAAGTGAATCTAAACTTAACCCGCGCGGCGCTGGGAGGGGGGGGGGTAAATTTTACCCCCCCCCCCGGATTTATCAATAACTTAAAAACTGACATATATCGAAGTGAAACTTACGATACCTTATGGTGCATCAATTCTACGTCTTTTCCAAAATTTATGAAATTCGTGAGAAAAAAAAATGGGAGATAATGACGTTTAGTGACGTCATTTTGTTGAAAAAAGTGAAATGTTTGACAAATCGTAGAAAATAGCGTTTTGATGCAAATCGCAAATAAAAAGGGTCAAAAGAAAGGAAATAACATTGTCTTCAAAATGGCTATCTCGGATTTGCAAAATTTGGGGTTTTGGACCCAAAAAACAATGAAAAAAAAATTGGAAGAATTTCACAAGTTTTTTTTTTAAAGATTTTGCACAAAAAAACGGAAGATATATTGGAGAACCGAGTATGGATGATGCTCAAACCAAATTGCAAAGCAATATATTTGTTTTTGACTGACTTATGGCTCTCTAAGTATAAGTAACTCATGACGTAATTTTTTTTATTGCGTTTTTTGGCTTTTAATGACCAGATACAAACAAATAAATGCAACCAATGTATTTCTCAGACAAAACTAGTCTAGAAACTGCAATGTTTATTTAGATTAATCAATTTCAAATTGTGTCCTTATTGTGACCTTGGCCATGACCCGAGGCCATTATATGGGGTCAGGCTGTGAAAATGGCTACTACTTTCGAATTATACGTGTAAAATAACCCATCACAACATGTGTCGCATGGCTTTCATAGACCTGTGACCTTGTGTGACTTGACCTTGACCTTTGCTTATAATTTCACTTGTATGTATGCGGGAGATGCATTATACATTTGAGAGCACTTTGTGAGATAATAGTTACAATCTAAGGCTTTGGATGAAAAATATAGCCCAAAAACCCAAAATACTTACATTTTGACACTTGACCTGACCGTGACCTGACATGTGACCTTATTTTAAGAATTTCGGGTATGCGTTAGATTCTTCTCACTGAGAGCTTTCGATCGCCGCTTGCGCGTCTCGCTGCGGTTATTGGGTTCGGAGATACGAGGGGGGGGGGGGGTAAAAATTTACCTACCCCCGCACCGGGCGTTCGGAAGGAGGCCCCAGCGCCGCGCGGCTTAACACGCGCCCTGGAGGGCCTCTGATAATTTCACGCCCTGGAGGGGGGCGGATTTCGCCCCCCCCCCCCCCCCTATGGATCTCGAAAACCACGCAACGTAGCGACAAGCGGAAAACGACGTTAGATAGCTCGAGACAAGCTCTTCGAAAGTATTTCGTTATTTTTTTTCTTCAGGTCAATATTGAGGTCACCAGAGGTCATCAAGGGTCAGATTTTCAAGTTTTCAAGACTTCGGTTCCGAACACCCCCAAATATCTCGGGAACTATGATAGTTAGCAGCAAACGGAAAAAAGCAATCGAAAGTCATTGAAAAATGCAATCGACATAGTTGTCCTCAGATTTGAGCTCAGGTCAATAGTTTAGGCTTCAGAGGTCATCGAATGTCAAAAAGGTGATTTTGTTTCCAAAACTGTTTTCCCCAAATAACCTTTTACCTAATAAATATAAAGCAATAATGTTTACGCCATCGCGTGTGTCTTGTCAAGGCGCTTCGAATCATATTCATGGTGAACGGGTTAGGTCAACTGAGAAATTTGACCTCAGGTCAAGGTCAAGTGGTGACCCAAGTTGGTCATGTTGCATATTGGGAGACGTGTCTCGACGAGACAAACATATTGGTGCCGTTTTCTCTTCTCTATCTTCATTATGTCTATAGTTATTGATAAAACCGTGTTGGCGGTCACAAAATTGACCTGACCTTAGGTCACCGATATTAGAAATCCGAGATAAACAAATTGTTGGTATATATGACCTTATGAAGTCCTGCAAGATTGAAACCGATCGGCGTAAAACTGTGGCTGTGGTACTACTGCAAACGTTTTGTAGTTGAGGTCATCACGTAACCTGGTCTGGTGACCTGACCTGAGATGACCTGAGGCCAAGAATTTTACATAATGCGGGGAAGTTCATTTCTAAACAGGTATACAAAAACGGCGGCGCTGCGCGCCGCCGTTTTTTCGCTATCCTCGAAAAACCGGAGGGGTGGGCGGATTTCGCCCCCCCCCCCCTCCAGGACGCGTGTTAAAGGGATATTGCCCCCACCGGGGGATTTCTAAAAAGCAACTTAAATGAATGGTGGGGATCAACAATCATGTATGGTCAAGCTCAAACTGCTTCTGCAGCACCTAAAACAGTGTATCGGCAAAGCATTTTGTATTTATTTCTGACTCCACAATGTTGGTCCCAGCTGTGCTCAGTACTAGATTCATGATGGCCGCTCTCATCCAGTTTGGCTGTGGTATTGGCGCCCGCCCCAAAGCCGAAGCGTACGAATTCGCCGAGACTTGACCTTGAAAAGTCTATCTGTGTTATAAGGTATAGGGCACATAACTCCTACGGTCCCAAAGTCGAGCCATAGCAATTATTGCTGTTTTATTATGAAAGAGACTAAGGTTGTTGGAAATATAATTAACTGCATGCGCTTTTTAATTTTAAAGTGCACTGACGGAATGGTGATGTTGAGTTTGCAACATTCAAAAGAAAATAACAGTCTGCAAAGAAGTGATTCTAAATAGTGATGTGGCGACTCCAATTGTACGAAGCTTGGCAAGCATGAGTGGTGCAAATGTATTGTTTGATCTAATGGGAGAGTTTCGGGAACCAAATTTTGCAGGTGAAATCGACACGCTTAATCGACCGATACACACCAAAAAACTCCATATTGGCCTGCGAGGTGGCAATGTCCCTTTAAGAATCAGGGAGCTCCTCTGATACCCGCAATCCGTCCTGTGTTATTGGCCTGCGAGATGGAAATGCCCTTTAACCCTCGCCCGGGTAGGGGGTGGATGCCCCCCCCCCCCCCCCCTCCTCGGTTTTTCTGGAATAACTCGCGTAGTTTTTAACCGATTGCGATGAAACTTTCGGTACCCTACTTTTGACAAATTTGACACATAATCTGAAATATTTGAATTTCTAACCCACATGACCCGTGACCTATGACCTGTTTCTCAAGGTATTATATGTATTATATGTCAGTCAGGCACAACTGGCGTCCCGCAGATCGATGCTTGTAACTTGTGCAGTTTCCGAGTGTTTGTTGTCCAGGAGCATATGCAAAGGTGTTTCCAGGTGACAGTTGTGGTTTCCACTGAGATTGTGACCTCGATTGACTTTTTAGAGGTCAACTGAGGTCATTGACCTCCGATGACCTCAGATTACTTTTTGGGCTTCTGGCGGTTTCTAGGACAAATTGTGACGCTGATTTTAAATTTGGGATCCATTTGAGATAATTATATGTTCCACTGGGGCCGATGCGCATCCACAGGTCAACCGAGGTCACTGACCTCAGATGACCTGCCATGACCTTTTTTAATTTGGCAGTTTTTAGGACATCTGTGACGCTAATTACAAATGTGGCACCTATTAAGCATTATGGTATGATCATTCACGATTCTAGCTCGATAAAATTCAATTTATACGCATTTTCAATTTGTATGACTTTTGGGTCATTGACATGACCTCAGAGGTCACCTAATGACCCAGACCTTAAATTGGGTATCATCGGCTTCCTCTCGTCACAAGCAACGCGCTCGTCTTTGAATCGATGCTCTAGTTCAATTAGTGGCGAAACGCTAAGGGGGGTCGTACCCCTCTCCCCTCCCCCCCCCCCCCCCTCCCCCGCCCTCCCCGAACACAGTGATTTTGTCCTGCCCGGACGAGGGTTAAGGCATCAGGGAGGCTCCTCTGATACCCGCGATCCGTCCTGTGTTATTGGCCTGGATGTTTCGAGAGAAAAAAAGCGTCTATACATACATACATACATACATACATACAATTGTATTCAATGACAAACAAAACAAAACAAACACTTCAATCGCAATTGGCGCAAAAGTGCTTTAGCACTTAAATCTAGGCGCCTCTCGCTCTCCTGCTCGTGCTGTAAACAAAACAAACTAATAACACACACATGACTCTTGTATTATATGCCTGACTTCGCCGCCCGGGTCAGCACGTGTGCCAATGTTAGGCGAGCAGACGGTTGGGTGCGCGGGGCACGGTGCCGAGCTTTAATCATAGCACAAGTTGTGGAGTTTAAATAAATTGCTGGCTTGACAAAATATACTTCTGGACATGTATGGCAACAGCATAGCTTTGATTGCTGTCTAATGTTTGGCCGTGGATCAGCATGTTTAATTGCATTGGGTTGGATAGCTTGGGAAAGTTTTGGCTTACTATGCCTATCGAGAAAGGCTTAGATAAACGTAGTTGACTTTTCCCCGAAGATCAGAGCTATGTTGCTCCCTGAGAAGAACACAGAACCGATATACAAACGCCAATCCCAGAGAAAACTGCCAATCACCTATGACAGGTAAATTTGCTGGCTTCATGGTGGAGCTCAGACATGACAAGATCAGAAACATCCCCAGATCAGACACCATTCAAGGGAAAGGCGTACCAATTGAAACATGTAGTTTTGCATAACATAAGTTCTGTGTATAGGATAATATTTGTTTTTGTCTTTCAGGTGGAGGTCCCACAATTCTCCAAGTTTTAAGTCACTGAGTTAAACTCGCTCAAGTGACAAACTTGTACCTCAACTAAAGGTCAAGGTGAGAAGTTTTAGATTTCATAATTTTAAACAAAGTTTTTCTTTCAGAAACCCGGAACATTTGTCTGTATTCGGTTTAAGTATATGAGACAAACGATACTGTTCCACAAAACAACCGATGTGGGCGGAGCTAGGCAAGTTTTTGCAGGATACCTGAGTCATTGTCAAAATGGTAGCTGAACGCTTGAGAAATCGGGTGCAGCCTTCTCTCACAGGTTGACAAGTTAGTCTTCGAACTCCCCCAGTTTACAGCCCCTCCTCCCACTATAGTATACTATAGTATAATCCTCCCACTAGAGTGTTATCCAATATCCGTCCATCTGGCAAATCACGACAGCCCCATCAGACTTCAAATGCCGTGTGTTTCCCGCGCGGGCAGCTACAGGGCAAAACAACACTTTGATGTCTTGATGTCGGGAACCAACAACGGCTGCAAACAGAGATACCGGAAACCCCCACCAACCGTCGCCGCCATAAAAACATCCAGCGACTCAAACACACGTGATTACACTGCTCCTCGTCAGCTCTGCACCCCACACCGGCTGCTGAGAGTCGGATCCGGTTAGCGCGTACGCTGGGAGGGGGGGGGGGGGGCACCTTCCGCCAACGAAACGACATTAATCCATTTCGCGGTGGTGCCGGTGGCGAACTAGATCGGCTGATCAAAGTGAGCGCATGCCGTGCCGACAGTCGTCGCTTCGCGTTCAGCATGACAAGCATGCCAGCGGAACCGGGAATGTTACGTGTGGGCAGCCCCCTCCGAAGTTAGCCCCCTCCGGAGTCGGCGATGCTGGACGCTGTTGGCCGCGTTGTTGGGCGCATAGATCAGGGAAATATCGCTTGTCTAACAACAGCAGACACCTCTAAAGCCTTTGACAGCGTCCCGCATTGCCGGCTCCTGGAGAAGCTCGGGTGGTATGGTATTGACGCGCACTGGTTTCGTGACTGGTTGTGTGACCGTTCACAGCGTGTGATGGACAGTGAGAGCGCCCCAGTGTCGCACGGTGTGGTACAGGGGTCCCTTCTCGGGCCAATACTCTACCTGTTGTACACAAACGACTTTCCAAGTTACTTCACTGACACACAAATTGTAATGTATGCCGACGACATTCAGTTCATCCACTCATGCCTTCCCTGTAACATTCCAGCTCTAAAGCAGAACGTGGAGGACACTCCGAAAGCGGCACATGTGTGGTTTGTAGCCAATAGTTTAAAACTAAATCCAAACAAGACAGAGATTTTGCTTGTCAAAACACGTCAGCGCCAGATACCGAACAATTTTTCAGTTACATTCAACGGCGCCACTCTGGTCCCCTCATCCAAAGCCAAAATATTAGGAATCATAGTCGATGCCCATCTCACATGGGAATCACATGTATCACTCGTGGTGCGCCGTTGCTACGCTACGTTGCGCGGTCTTTCAAAACTGTCGCATAGTCTTTCATATGATGTTAAGAAATTTTTGATAGAATCGCTAGTCATCCCTCATATCATGTATTGTATCACTGTGTGGGGCGGGTGTGGTGTGACGCAGAAAAAACGCGTGCAGAAGGTGCTGAATCACTGCGCTCGCGTCGTGTTCTCCGCTCGTAGATCAGAGCATGTCACTCCACTTCTTGAGGAGCTGCAGTGGGCATCGATTGACATGCGCGTGTGCGAGCGAGATATCGCAATGCTCCATCGGCTGTTTAGTCACCAGTATGCACCTCAGTGTCTACGAAACTCGATAAGTTACCGCAGTGACGTGTCTGTCAGGGACACTCGGGCCGCAGCCGCTGGACAGCTCCAGCTTCCGCGCGTGCGCACCGAAATGGCCAGACGGTATTTTGGATACAGGGCGCTCTCACTGTGGAAAATGGCTCCTACGGATGTAAAGGAAGCCAAAAGCTCAGCTGGAAGTAGAAGGAAGGCGGAGGCATGGCTGAGGGCGCGAGACCATGCCAGGTGACTAGAATGATTGTGTCATATGTTCGCGACTTGTTTCTGAACGGATTGTCTATGTATTTTATCCAGTGTTCCATTTTACCCTGTGTTTTACTATATATCTTGTATTGACTCTTGGTCATAAGAGCCATCACATGGAGACCATTCGAAATAAATGAAATTAAATGAAATGAAATATGGTAGCCCTGACGTCTTAGAGACCTGACGTGTGGGTGATGTGGGTGATGTGGGGCTGACGTGTGGGTGATGCGGATGTGGGGCTGGTAAAAGCGCCGCGGCGCAATGACAAAATGATTGAGGCAAGACGTGGTGGATCAGAGGTAATATAACAATAAAGGCTTGAATTGAATAAAAAAGCGATACTTATTTCAAGTTCCTGACGCTAGGTATACGGATGCAAAATAGCAGGTGAGGTAAGAATAACGTTTGCCTTCCAAATCACAATGCCTAGCACAGAAACGTTCATCGATCCAGTTAGTCATGACAGCTGAAAGGACGCTTAACGCACATAATTCAAATGTTTAATCATCCTTCACAATACATGGTGACACACGAACCAAAAACTCCACTCCGGGTCCCGGCACCAAACTACCACCATAACGTCTCCACTACCATCTCTCCAGCACCGTCTCCAGCACCGTCTCCAGCACCGTCTCCAGCACCATCCCCAGCACCGTCTCCAGCACCATCTCCAGCACCGTCTCCAGCACCATCTCCAGCAACATCTCCAGCAACATCTCCAGCACCATCTCCAGCACCATCTCCAGCACCATCTCCAGCCCCGTCAGACCACTTCGAACGGCGCCGATACCGCTCGCTGCACGCTCTCCAGCACCATCTCCAGCATCGTCTCCAGCACCATCTCCAGCCCCGTCAGACCACTTCGAACGGCGCCGATACCGCTCGCTGCCCGCTCTCCAGCACCATCTCCAGCACCATCTCCAGCACCGTCTCCAGCACCATCTCCAGCACCGTCTTCAGCACCATCTCCAGCACCATCTCCAGCACCATCTCCAGCCCCGTCAGACCACTTCGAACGGCGCCGATACCGCTCGCTGCCCGCTCTCCAGCACCATCTCCAGCACCGTCTCCAGCACCATCTCCAGCACCATCTCCATCACCATCTCCAGCTCCATCTCCAGCCCCGTCAGATCACTTCGAACGGCGCCGATACCGCTCGCTGCCCGCTCTCCGGAACCGTCGTATTTTATCCGGCCGGTTTGTAACTGCCCCCATGTGGGCAGACGGCCGCTCCGGTACCGAGAACCGGCTCCTTACTACGAGACTGCGAGACCGCGGAGACCGCGGAGACCGCAGAGACCGCGGAGACTGCGGAGACCGCGGAGACCGCAGAGACCGCGGAGACCGCAGAGACCGCGGAGACCGCAGAGACCGCGGAGACCGCGGAGACCAGCAATAAAACGCCCGCCGGCCACTGAAGTGAAAATAATGACCAACACTTGCGACACGCCCCAAGGCAGTTTTGAGATCGCTGGACGAAACACGACACAGTAGGTGCGTGTCTGTCGAAGATCTCCAAGGCTTTGGAAGACCGCAGGCGCGTGGTTTTCGTAACCCTCGTGCGTGCAGTCAAATATAGGGACTGCCTTGTTATTCGTAGCATGCATTCAAAAATCCCGTAATTTTCTGGCTAGTTTTCGTCAGTTTTCACCACAGACAGACGCTCCGGTGAACTCATTAACCACCAACACGCGCCGTCCCGTAATTGTCTGGCTAGTCTTCGTCAGTTTTCACCACAGACAGACAGACAGACAGACAGACAGACAGACAGACAGACAGACACGGTGAACTCATTAACCAACAACACGCGCCGTCCAGTAATTTTCTGGCTAGTTTTCGTCAGTTTTCACCACAGACAGACTGCGTGCGTGCGTGTGTGTGTGTGGTGAACTCATTAACCAACAACACGCGCCGTCCAGTAATTTTCTGGCTAGTTTTCGTCAGTTTTCACCACAGACAGACTGCGTGCGTGCGTGTGTGTGTGTGGTGAACTCATTAACCAACAACACGCGCCGTCCAGTAATTTTCTGGCTAGTTTTCGTCAGTTTTCACCACAGACAGACGCTCCGCTGAACTCATTAACCACCAACACGCGCCGTCCCGTAATTGTCTGGCTAGTCTTCGTCAGTTTTCACCACAGACAGACAGACAGACAGACACGGTGAACTCATTAACCAACAACACGCGCCGTCCAGTAATTTTCTGGCTAGTTTTCGTCAGTTTTCACCACAGACAGACTGCGTGCGTGCGTGTGTGTGTGTGGTGAACTCATTAACCAACAACACGCGCCGTCCAGTAATTTTCTGGCTAGTTTTCGTCAGTTTTCACCACAGACAGACTGCGTGCGTGCGTGTGTGTGTGTGTGGTGAACTCATTAACCAACAACACGCGCCGTCCAGTAATTTTCTGGCTAGTTTTCGTCAGTTTTCACCACAGACAGACAGACAGACAGACACGGTGAACTCATTAACCAACAACACGCGCCGTCCAGTAATTTTCTGGCTAGTTTTCGTCAGTTTTCACCACAGACAGACTGCGTGCGTGCGTGTGTGTGTGTGGTGAACTCATTAACCAACAACACGCGCCGTCCAGTAATTTTCTGGCTAGTTTTCGTCAGTTTTCACCACAGAAAGACAGGTGAACACACAGGTGAACACATAGGTGAACGTATTGACCCTCCACACGCACCACCATTCCGTTTCCTGAACAATGCCAAAGCCTATCTTTAGCACGAGCGTGCCGTTGACTCGTGGTCAGCCCGACAGTTCGGCACTCGACTCGACGTATAATGAAGACGAATGGGGATTAAGTGCCCCCAGGGCAGTGGCTGGCCAATGCACAGTGATCAATTGGACGATTTAGCCCGCATAAAGTTCGGAAGCATGTTTTTCGGAATCTCATTTTTTCTTACCGATACCAATTTGAAATTGTCTGTATTTTTAGAAAAATCACCATGTGTTATCGATTTGAAAGCCTTCTGACACTTAAACTTGCGTCAACTTGGCGTCTTCCGCACAGAGCCAGTGAGCTGGCAGAATGTGTGATGTTATCAAACATGAAAAATACGGGACAATCGGAACCCGTCAGCAAAAATAAGTTTTATAACACCGAGCAGAGACTTCATTGAATCTATTTCAGGGCTAATAACTTCCCGGATTACGAAGGTCCGGTTTGTCGACTTCTTATATCACACATAAATTTGGTTGATTTTTTTTTTAAAAAGTAGAACATCAACAATGAAGATAACGCTAGAGAGAGATGAAACCTATACAGCCGTAAAAACACCTCGAGTTACTTCGGATACAATGCGTTGCTCTTGCAACCTTGCGCAACCTTGCTCGTTATAGACGCTCAAACATGGCAAATTTGGAAAAATAGTTGCGTACATGGTGGTGCCGTTAGTGCCGTATTTGGCACCAAAGCAATGCATTGCTTTGCACCTGCCACCATGATTTATACCATTACAGCATTGCAATTATGTAATGCTTTAACGCAAAATGTATTTGTTATTGTAATTGTAATTGTAATATGTAATTATAATTGTAATTTTGATGTAATTTTGTAACGCAAAACGCGCTCAAAAGTACCCCAGGGTACGTTTGGGTGTCGTAAGCGACCCCGGTAAATTTATGCGGAGGGGAAAATTTCAGGCCTATGGTCCAAAAAACAAAATGCCACCAGTTTTAAAAATTAGAATTGCTTAGGGGCATGATTTAACCCCCCCCCCCCCAAAAAAAAAAAAAACGTTTTCAGTACCCAAAAGTACCTCAGTGTATGTTTTGGATGCCGTAAGCGACCCCATGAATTTATACGCGCTAAATCGGAAAATGCACCACTGTGCAATGGCCCGCCGTGGCAAATGTCGGTGATGTGTTCATCTTTATAAGTGACTGTCTGTCCGTCGGTCTGTATCGCTGGATGGGTGCACGATGAGAGGTCGTATGTCTGAGATAGGAACAGCTGCAATGCATAACAGGACCGGCATTGGCAAAGGCTGTGTATGCAGCACGGACTACGGACATGCGGAACACTGGCTCTGTTGTCCGATACTGTGCACTGGCTGCAAAAACAAGACACTGCTGTATTGTCACCTGAGTACAAATTATAACAGCCCCGTATCCGTCCTTTTGGTGCAGTGTAAGGTGTTCATTGGAAGAGGTTAACACACAAAGGCCGCCAGGGTCCAGTAGGCATTACCTATGTAAGAATAGATATCTGAAGCAGTGTCCGAAAAGTGGTTCCACGATCTAAGTTCGTGGAACAAATTTTCCGCCAGCGGCGGAACAATTTTTTTTAAATACGTATACCAGTAATTTTTGCGTATTTTTTATACGCGTTGCTACACAGTGGTGGATCTAGGTTTTGAGTTTGGGGGGGCAAAATTCCAAAAATTCTCACACAATTCTGAAAACTCATCGGATTTCGCTTGCCTATGCATTGATAGCTGATTTAAAGCAAACTTTCCTTAGTAAAAGTTGCTTAGATTTGCTTCTATATCAGGAAATGTGTCAATTTTGCGCCGATTTCAGGCGGTTGGAGGGGGGGGGGGGGGCAATTGCCCATTTTGCCCAACCGTAGATCCGCCACTGTTGTTACACAACACATTTTCATATATGCCAATATATGCATATATTACGATGTGGAAAGTTGATGAATCGTCAGCTGTATTTCCTGTACAGATATGGTCTTGGCGTCAGTCGGGGACCGACTCCCGGGTCGTGTGCTAAAAACGTACCTTGTATCATTGCGTATGCGTATATGGGAAACTGGGCTCAAATCTCAAGCCCGAACCTCACCGCACCCGTCCCATTCGGACGGCCGCGCGGCGTACACGCCCGGACGGACGGCGCAAATATTTTGATTGCCACATGTTTCGTCTGGATCCGACAATTGGTTCGGGAGATAGACAGGTGTTCAAAATCTGCCCCCTCTCCAGCGGGTCGCGTTTGGCTGCCGACCCCAGCAGACGGACGCTCTGACAGAGTAAAGTCGGAATAGATCCGAGTTTTTCCCGCGTGTCCACGGACGTCAGACGAGCGTCTCTTTGCCCCGCCGCCGCCCGCCGCCGCCCCCCCCCCCCCCCCCCCTCCAACTGTCCCCGGTCCTAACGGTACCCGTCAGGAATGTCTACCTGGGGGTCGCCGGAGGGGACAGCAGGGGTCCAGACCATTGTTCGGACGGGCTCGGGCGGCGTAAACAGGCCCGGGGCCGGCACTGACGGGTGCGGTGAGGACCGGGACGGGTGCGGTGAGGACCAGGACGGGTGCGGTCAGGACCGGGACGGGTGCGGTGAGGACCGGGACGGGTGCAGTGAGGACCGGAACGGGTGCGGTCAGGACCGGGCAGTTTCAGTTGAAAGTACTGCAGTCTTTTGCATAACGTGTTTTTAGTGTTCCAGGGTTATCCATGGCCCCGATGACGATGGTATCGGTGGCGGGGTTGTAACCTGAATACACAAACACTTTTTGGGGAGGTTTTAAACAGTTTTTGGCTTAATTTTGGGAAAAGTACCAGTTTTCTTCCCTAAATCACTGAAGAAATTTCGGAAGTTGGAAATTTGGAGGTTCCGCCCTACGATTTTTTTCTTCTCTAATCTGTGTCGCATCACTCACGTTCCGGCCATTGTTCGGAAAGTAAAGTATCAGTCCATTTTGTATGCGCGTCAGCCATTTGCACCCGCAGACTAAACAAAATCATTATTTACAGTCAAAGCTTTCACGGAACAAAACTTCCAAGTTCAGACAAATGAAGAAACGGGCCACTTTCCTGACACTGATCTGAAGATTGCTTACTGTGCAGTGACCGACACATCCAGATGTACACTTTACACAATACAGGCGTGTAGGCGGAGGGCAAGATTTCCGACGGCGGGTAGACACTCAAGGCTGAGAAACACAGCAGTCACGTAGTTGCATGCAGTGAATGCGAGAGCCTATCCGAATACATTGGAAAAATATCGCAGCAAAGTCACGTTGCGAGAGGAAAAAGTGACTGTGATTTGTATTACACGTGTTTGATTGGGCTATCGAATCCGCTTTGCGCAACTGCGTACAGACTGTGATTCAGCCTTCAAACGCAGTGTTATTGATTCGTGGAAATGTTGGTTGCAGAGGCACCGACAACGAAGGCATATGACGTTCCGGCAAACTCAATACAGGATGCATTGCCGGCATTGGCAAGGGCCGGCATTGGCAATACGTACGTACGAATTTACGTACAAATTTATCGTGCCGTGGGATTTCAGAATACATCGCGCAGAATTTCTGCGCTCTGATATTGTGGTACTTCTCCGAGTGAGAGAGGTGTAGCAGAAGGTATGCACAATTTCCTTATTCAGCACACTTTTTCTCCAAGGACATTGCAGTGCTGGTTCTCATTGTGTAAGGCACTGGTATTCACTGAAAGAGGTCTGGTCCCATTTCTATAGGCTGGTATTTACCGAAAGAGGTCCAGTCCCATCTTTATACAGGCTGGTATTCACCCAAAGAGGTCCGATCCCATCTCTATAGGCTGGTATTCACTGAAAGCGGTCCGGTCCCCTCTCTATATAGGCAGGTATTCACTGAAAGAGGTCCGGTCCCATCTCTATATAGGCTGGTATTCACTGAAAGAGGTCCGGTCCCATCTCTATATAGGCAGGTATTCAATGAAAGAGGTCCGGTCCCATCTCTATATAGGCAGGTATTCACTGAAAGAGGTCCGGTCCCATCTCTATATAGGCAGGTATTCAATGAAAGAGGTCCGGTCCCCTCTCTATATAGGCAGGTATTCACTGAAAGAGGTCCGGTCCCATCTCTATATAGGCTGGTATTCACTGAAAGAGGTCCGGTCACATCTCTATACAGGCTGGTATTCACTGAAAGAGGTCCGGTCCCATCTCTATATAGGCTGGTATTCACTGAAAGAGGTCCGGTCCCATCTCTATAGGCACAACACCGTATTAGCGCTGTGGTATTGCGGTACTAGCACTCACTTGAAAAGCTGGTACTCATTTGAATTGGTACTCATCGGACTAGGTGCAGAGGGTTAGCAGTGACCAGTCAGAAGGTTAGCAGTGACCAGTCAGAGAGTTAGCAGTGACCAGTCAGAGGGTTAGCAGTGACCAGTCAGAGGGTTAGCAGTGACCAGTCAGAGGGTTAGCAGTGACCAGTAACGTCTCTTTAGGCTAGTGATTCTCAAATGGAGGGAAGGTTGTGTCGAAGGCTCTATCACTTGGGGTAATAGAGCCTTCGGCAGTGTGCAAATGCGATTGAGCAGCTGTGATAAATTATATTTAATTCGTTTGATGCTGGCACACAGTGCACGTACTTCTATCCCAGTTTTGGTTTCACTGTCACCACATTATTGCAGAGTATTAAGACAAATTAATGTTAAAACAGAACAGATGCTCCGCTTTGTGTTACAGTTTTCTGTTGTTATGCGTCGGGAGCCACTGTTTTAGAACAAAGAAGTAACATCACGCATGCCTACTTATATGTCTGCCCCTAGATGGCACTAGGAGTACACGCCTGAAGTTATGCTGTACCGCATAGCTTGAAGCCGAGAACTGCGGTCTGCGCAATGGGGGGAGGTGGTAACGCGTCATTCTGGTCACCAAAAGGGGGGTAGCCATACCCTTGACGCTGAGAACCGCTGCATTAGGCCCAATACTAAAAGACGTGATACTGTCTCATCACTTGTTGCGGTACTGGTAATCGCCGGACGAAGAGCTGTGCCGTCTCTATAGGCCCAACAACTCTATAGCCCCAACATACATAACTGTCTCACCACTGATATTGTGGTACTGGTACTCGTGGAAGAAGTACCGGATCGGGTCGCAGCGCCGGCGCTCCTCGCCTCGCTCGCCCGTGCCTTTCCGCGCTTCTTCTTTCAGTGTGTGTGTGTGTGTGTGTGTGTGTGTGTGGTGACTGAGTGTTGTGCGCTGCACGAGTGTTAGGTGGCTGCCGGACCCGGGAGCTTTAATCGTGACCTCGGACGACCCGGCACGAAGGATTATGCGAGAGAAGAGGAGGAGACGCCGTCTGCTCTCCAGAGTGACACCGACCCCCGTCTTATCCCAACTGGACGTCGTCATCTTTATAGTCCCTACAGTTCCACAACATCGTCATCATGAGATCACCGTGCCTACCAACCCGTGACCTGCTCGGGCTCGGGGTCCTTCTGACCGTCGTCCGCGCCCTGGTGCTGATCACCGCCCCCGCAGTCCACCCGCCGCCCGCCCGGTCCCGGCACCCGGCCTGCGCTACGCTCGCTGCCCATGGCGACCTTGAGTTCCCCCTCGGTCGCCGCCCCCTGACCGATCGGATGTCCGCCGGCGACGGTCCAGCGCCGCAGGGCCCGGAAACCCCCAGCGCCGTAGCAGGCGAGGCAGGCGCGCGCCCAGCGCCAGGAATCGGGGGAGCAGAGGAGGCGCCGACCGCGGAAAGCGACACCTGCGGCCTACACCCGGATCAGGGCTACTCATCGGGGTCATCAACATCCAGAGCATGAAGCCGAAGCTTCTCGAGCTGTCCGACCACCTTCATCATCACAGCGTAGACCTGATGTGTATCAGCGAGACCTGGCTGAAGCCGTCAACACCCAACCGCCTAGTCCAACTGCCCGGGTACCAGCTGCTCCGAGCTGACCGCCCCGACAGGCGCAGATACGGCGGAGTGGCACTGGCCGCCCGGGAGAGCATCAGCACATCTCCCATCAAGATGAACACCGCTGCCGACCACCCCAACAGCAAGATGGAGGCGCTCTGGACTGTTGTCCAGCCGGACAGAAAGAGACAGCTCGTGCTGTGTACCTTGTGCCGTCCGCCGAGGCGGGGTGCTGCCCACCTGCAAGCGGATTTCGCAGACCGGATGCCCAAATCCAGCATGTGACCATTAATTATCCCTCCAGTAAGATGTTTATAGGCGGTGATTTGAACGTTGACTGGCTGAAACCCAACACTGATCCTGCGAAACGCGTACTTCTTGGCTTTTTATCCCACCACTCGCTGCACCAGTGTATGTCATCGCCCACGTATGCAACCGGCTCTGCTCTCGATGTATTTATTTCAAGCTGTTGTGATATAATGAAGCGCTGTCGTACCAGATTTTGTAGTTTTAGCCCTCTCATGTTTATTTGCGCGATTATCGATATGCCTCGATTCCGGCGACCGCCCACGGTCATCCGCTCTCGCCGTCTTAACCGAGTTGATTTAACCGTCCTACATCACGACCTGGTGCGAGCTGACTGGAGTGATGTATTTAACTCAGAATCTGTGACGCTAAAGTGGGACGCTTTATCATCAGCTTTTTAGGCATATTCGACGCTCACGCGCCCGTTAAATATATTCGTATTCGCAACCCGCGCGCCCCGCCGGTCACCGAGACCACTAAGAGTTCGATGTCCCTCCGCCGCGTGGCGCTAGCAGCGCATGGGCACGGATCGGACTAGCACCGGGAGGTGAACCGCGCAGTGAAGTCGGCGATCAAGCGACACTAGGGAAGACCTGGAGCAGGGGCATGGGAACTACTTTGAAGTTGGGAGGCGAACTTTTTGGTAATACTACGACAAAAATTAAGACTGAAGAGAAGCAACGTGTGCCGCTCTTTTCCATACCCAATGCTGCTTATTGCCAATAGTATGCCATATATTTAAGGACATAGGTATCAATGTCATAAGGAAATTGGTCGCCTAACAAGAAAAACAAAAACTAGAGAAACGCTTGTAAACATGAAGAAGGACCGACCTAATACTAGGGTCACAAGAAGCCGGAGAAGCGGTACTAGAGCTTTCACCGTGCCTGAATCCAGAACCGGCGGGCTTGACTGACTCCCGAACCTGAGGTAGCTTGTGAGGTGATGTGCCGGGCTCGCACCAAGTTGACCATGACAAAATCATGCACTTAGCATACATTTGGTGCGAGTACCATACTTGGCTTCAACCGAGTTATGCTATGCCGTGTTGTACGGTGTTATTGTCAATGTTTCAGGTACATTTTTATGAATTTATCGTTATACGGTCGTACTCATCCAAGTAAGCTGGCAAACCAATGCATTTAGAGCACACGCATTTGTCAGAGAAAAGGCGTATCTACTTACATATAAGTTAGTTATTTTGTTTGTTAGTTAACTGTTGCCGAATTAAATTCCATTAACACGAGCACTACCGGGGGTTCGCACCAACCACGAACTGGCGGGGGGGATTTCCGCCCCCCCCCCCCCCCTATAAGATCTTTAAGAAACGCAACGTAGCGACAAGCGGAAAACGATGCTCGAGACAAGCTCTATTGAAAGTACTTAGTTCATTTTTAGGTCAGGTCATAATTGAGGTCACCAGAGGTCACCAAAGGTCAAATTCCGGCTATATGTATAATATGAGTGTCATTGATAAAACCGTCTATACGTCTATATCTCGATAACTAAAAGAGCTAGCGACACGCAAAAAAAACGTTCGAAAGATAATTGATTTGTTTTTTTCTGTCGCTAAGGTTCCGTCAGAATTGACCTAAGGTCAATAGTTAGGTCAACAGAAGTTATTTTCTAATACAAAATATAATAATTGCCGAATTGTTTTGAGGAAATAACTTTTGAGACACACGATCGAGTAAAACATATTTCACCATTGTGTTTCTCTCGTCGAGACGCATCAAATGATATATTGAGTGACCTAGTTAGGCCATATACAACAACAAATGGCCGGACCTGAGGTCAGGGTCAACTCTTACATCAAGTGATTCCTCTCCACAAGCCGAATACAATGGTGAAAACCCCATTGCTCTATATTGATTTGGTCAAGAGTTATTGAAGCAAACCCATACGTGACCTGGGGGTCACACGAGTTGACCTCGTAGAGGTCAAAGAACAGAAATGTTACATAGGGCTTTGCATTTGGCACAAGAGTGGTGGATCTGGTGAAAATTGGTCAAATTTAGCCATTTCCTATAGATTTATAATTTATACGTGTTAACATTTTTCCCATCGACTTATAATGGAGAAGTCACGAAATCGACCTGACCTTAGGTCACCAATAAAAAAAATCGAATTGTATGTACTTATCACCTGATGACATCCTGTGAGTTTCAAACCGTTTGGTCAACCACTTTGGCTGTGGCACGACCGCAAACATTTTGGAGGTGGGGGTCACTTGACTTGACCTGGTGACCTGACCTGATATGACCCGAGTTAAAAAAGAAAATCATGCCGTGTGGGTAATTTATACCCAAACAGCTGTGACAAATTTCGCGGCGCTGTGCGCCGCCGTTGAAACTCCGGTGACAATGCCCTTGTTCTTATACAGAGTCGAGTGAGTGTGTAAAAAGTTGGGGGGGGCGTCGCCCCACCCCCGCTCCAAAGTTGGGGGGGGGGCGCGAGCTGACCCATTGCCCCACGGTGCCAACGTCCCTGACATGGAGCGTCGTCACCGCGAAGACGGTCGCAACTCCATGTGGCGACACATCCAGTCGACCGTCATCGGGACCAGCAAGGCCGTCCGCAAGATACCTGACGCCACGCCTGACGAACTGAACCAGTTTTTCGTCGGCATGGGGCCGCGCGTGGCAAGGGAGGTGCGTGTGATGGGCGTAACCGTGAACGTCCCCTGTCGTCTGCCGCGTGTTGGCTCCTGTGCTTTCCGGCTGACGCCGCTGTCGCTGTCCGAGCTGCGTGATATAGTTTATAGCATGAATGCCTCGTCCGCGTGTGGTGTCGACGGCGTCAACATCCGCATGGTGTGGATGATCTTTGACGCGGTCGGGCAGGTGCTCCTACATTTGGTTAACTCCAGCATATCCAACTCCGACGCTCCTCAGTCCTGGAAACACTCCATCGTCCATCCTATATCCTTCCAACTACCGTCCAATCTCCATCGTCCCCGTCATTGCCAAGATATTAGAGCGCGCTGTTCATCAGCAGCTCTACATCTACTTCTCCCACAACCATCTCCTGTCGCCCACTCAGCACGGGTTTCGTCCCCGTCACTCCACCGATACCGCGCTGATCTCCATCTCTGATCACATCCTATCCGCTGTTGACCAAGGAGAAATGTCCCTTCTCTGCCTGCTCGATTTGAGCAAATGATTTGACATGATACACCACTCTACTTTCCTGTCCTGTCTTCACGGTATCGACACCTCCTGGTTTTCGGCCTACCTTCAGAATCATACCCAGTGTCAGCCTCACTGACAGTCGGGGCGTCACTACCGACTTCCAAACCCCTGCCCAACAACATTGGCGTGTTTCAAGGCTCCGCTCTCGGTCCACTTCTCTACTGCATATTCGCCAACGACCTCAGTCTTTTTGCTGAAGACGCCGTGGTTGTACAGTATGCCGACGACAAGCAAATTCTAGTCAGTGGTAAAAGAGACGAAATCCTTAACGTCGTCCGCGAAATGGAGCAAGTTTTGGCCTCCTTGGATATCTTAAATTCCGCGACCACGACCTGCAGCCCGTCTCGGAAACCAAAAACCTGGGC
>JAXIVJ010002904.1:27500-85000 GCA_036785665.1 Chirona hameri
TGCTAGGCCGCAGCTGTCACCTGCTTCACGCAGCGTTCGATAGACAGTCCGTGGACGGGGAACAGCGGCACCTCCTTCGGCTTCTCCAGGACCTCCTTGAGCATGCCGCATGTCATGCTGCACGTCAGAGACGGCTCATGTGCTCCGCTCCAGCTGATCAACTCTGCGAGAGAGTTGGCATTCTCGTTGAGAGGTGGGTGTCTTCTCGCCCTGACTTGGTTGCTGCCTTTCTGGCTTGGCGCCACGCATCTGCATGATTTTCTCAACCGCGAACTCCCGTTCTGCCACAGCCGGTGGTTGACGACAGGCAACGCGTTCATGCGCATTGCCTGTCCTGTCAGCAACCACGACTGCAGCGGTGATCCACTGGAGAATCTGCAGCTGATCGTGGCCTTCATTGCGGGCGTCTACTTCCCATGCTGGTTTGAGATCAAGGTGAGGCACAGCTGGCTGGAGGGCCCTCGGCATGTGCTCCGTCAGCTCCAGATGGTCAGGCTTCAATAAGAAGAGGTCAGGAAGGCAGTGATCTCGTATGTGAAGAGCTTGGCGTGGTACTCGCACTCAGAGATACTGCTGCGGACCATGCTGTGCAGCAGCGACCGAGCAGAACGGGAGTTCGCCGTGGAGAAAAGCATGCAGATTCGTGGCGCCAGCCAGAAAGGCAGCAACCAAGTCAGGGCGAGGAGACACCCACCTCTCAGCGAGGATGCCAACTCTCTCGCAGAGCTGATCGGCTGGAGCGGAGCGCATGAGCCGTCTCTGAGTCTCTGACGTGCAGCATGACATTCGGCATTCTCAAGGAGGTCCTGGAGAAGCCGATGGAGGTGCCGCTGTTCCCCGTCCACGGACAGTCTATCGAACGCTGCGTGAAGCAGGTGACAGCTGCGGCCTAGCAGGTGTTCGGCTATGAGAGGCGTGATGGTTTTATAAGGGCGAGAACGGCACACCGAGAGGTGATGCCTAGGTTCATCAGTAAGAAAGACGTGATGCGGCACTGAACTGATCCAGACTGACATATGTGGTGCGTTATATTTGATGTCGCTACTGGTTGCTGCACTTGCAAAAACCTGTACCATGTCACATGTGTTGGTGTAAAATGTGATCTGCGGCCTGAGATGTTTGATGTGATAACGAGGTCTCTTTTTTGGCGAGTGACGATGTGAAGCCTAGATTAATGGTCGCCGGTCGAGTGACTGCAGGTCGTGTTGTTACTCGTTGATATGTGATTAGCAATGTCAGAAATATACCTGTAATATCTTATTTACTTTTCACGTTTGAAGCCACGAACTTACCCAAACAGTAATGCAGGGCGCAGAAGAAAAAAAAAGGATATTGATAGATGAGCCTGCTTCAGGCCTTGTCCTGTAACGGCGGGTTTTGATTTTGCATCTCTAATCGGTGTATTGCTCCTCTAGTGGAGCATACACTGTTAAAAGTAGGTCATGCATGTGTGTTTCAAATGTGTATGATGTGCTGTACAAGAGTCGTCCAATTATATGCGCCAGGCAGTGGCGTCGTTTTATATAGGCCTGGTAGGGCCCAAGCCCTACCAATCTTCATTTGGGCCCCACCAATGCCTGTCTGGGCCCTAACAATGTTTTACACCATTTCCTTAAAAAAGAGAGATAAGACAATTTAAACAACAAATGAAAGGCATTTCTATAAAGCACATACAAATGTATAGCATGGCCCATGAGTGGCAAATGAAATACCTAAATATCATAAGTTTGGGTTGTTCGAAATCACCTTATATGAGTTGTTCAATATCAGAACATGTATGATGTATCCCTTGCTCGACTATTTCCCTAATGATTCAAACAAGACACAATTAATCATGATATGGCGGATCTTACCAACATCAATGGGAAATGATTGGGGAGATCAAAGGTCTGGACACTTTCTGACCTTGAAAGGATCCCTAAAGGAACCCCCAATAGAAATATCCGCCAACCCTATTTTCCAACATCAGTAGGTATATGACACTATTGCAAAATGGCTGGATTTGTAGGTAGCTCTCAATCTAATCTGACATGGAATACACAACATGATTTCAGTGATACACACTCACAGTAATTTACAAAAATGAAACCTTGCAACTAGAGCCCTTCACGGGACACATTTTCAGCCCCCATCCCGTTCCAGCCCATTCAGCCAGACCCAAACCCGTTCCAATCCGAATTGATAATTGATTATCATTCCCACCCGTTTCAGCATATTTCACTTTTGTGGTGCTAAAAAATTATATGGTCTGTCCCGTAACCCGTTCCAACCCGTCAATTTCCAAAAGTGTACCCATTCCCTCCCATTCCCGTTCCGTTCCCATACCCGTGCGGGATTCCCACTCCATGAAGGGCTCTACTTGCAACAACACTTTTCTCAAATCAAAGCACCCACCAAATCAGTCAAAAAATGTGTCAATATTAGGTCATCACAAAGACCTGATTTGCATTCGCAATGAAACTGAAATAGGCAAAACCACGTTAAAGACATTCTGATCGGTAGATTCAGGAATTAAGCTGAAATGCCTGACCCTTAACCTCAAGTTTATAATTCTCTCTAATTCATTATTGATATAATATGGTATGTACTAATTTAAACACTTGGCTTGCAGCAATATATGGCTACATATGGCTTGCAGCTATATGTGACTGGCATCAGCTGGGAATTTCAGAGGTATCCTGGAGGAATACCGGAGGGCATCAGCTGGGAATTTCAGAGGTATCCAGGAGGAATACCGGAGGGCATCAGCTGGGAATTTCAGAGGTATCCTGGAGGAATACCGGAGGGCATCAGCTGGGAATTTCAGAGGTATCCTGGAGGAATACCGGAGGGCATCAGCTGGGAATTTCAGAGGTATCCAGGAGGAATACCGGAGGGCATCAGCTGGGAATTTCAGAGGTATCCTGGAGGAATACCGGAGGGTATCAGTGGGACATCAGGGGGCATCCTGGGGCATCATTGGGGCATCAATGGGAATATAGGGGGAGTCTATCTGGTGTTTTGGGGGACTCACAGAAGAATAAGCAGGGAATCATTTTTCCCCACCTGATTCCCCTCTGGGTATTTTGGGAGAATATTGGAAGAATCACAGAGACAAAAAGACGATATTGGAGAATATCAGGGGAAGAATGGGGGTGTTGCTTTAGACCAAAGCCCCTAATATTTACCAAACAAATCATTTTGGTTTTCAGTGATATTATATAGGATGCCGCTCATGACATGCCCCCAATGAACTAAGGGAGTATTTCAGGATAATACATAGGGTTTCACAGAGGTATCACTGGCTGTGATCAGGGTAGCAGGGGTATCAATTTGATTTTCAGGGCGGTATTGATGTCCGTAAATGTTAGCTCAGGTCAATAGTTTAGGCTCCGGAAGTAACCAAAGGTCACCATTTAATTTTCTTCCAAAACGTTTTCGTGAATAACCCTTTTTATCGGTTAAACATAGATAAATAATTTTAACACCATTGTGTATGTCTCGTCAAGACACTTCGAAACATATCGATGGTATCCTGATTAGATCAACTTCGTAATTCGACCCCAGGTCAAGGTCATTTGGTGACCCAGGTAGGTCATATTGCATGTGGGGCGATGCGTCCTGACGAGACAAACACAATGGTGCCTCGTTTCTATCTTTATTCTATCAAGAGTTATTGACAAAAACGTGCTGATGGCCTCTGATAACCTCACCTGACCTTGCAGAGGTCACTGAGCAACAATTTCACCTGGGTCATCAAGAATGAGCCAAAATAACAGGATTTTGACATAACTGACCTGACATAATGCATATTCTCTGAATAGGAAGCATGTGTATATTTCCCCATTGACTTGGAATGGGAGGTCACGAAATTGTCCTGACTTTAGGTCACCAATATAACAAAAATCAGAGATATTCAAATTGTAAAGGGAATGTTTCACCTTTCTGAAAGTTGTCAAATATACGCTGGTTGTAGTCGAAAATATGAAGTAAGTGCTGCTGAAAACGATGGTGATATTTGTTCTCTCGAAAAGTCACTTAAAGGGAATAGTACACCTTTAACATTAGTTTTAACTGAGATAGCCAGATTGTCGGGAGTACTGAGAAATCTCCAAATCTGAAATTTGTCCTTCCAAAACGACCTAGTTGCTGAGTTTCAACGCAAAAACCGTTGGATATATTTGGTCATATTTTAAAGGGACAAATCTTGTGACGTTTCGCATACGTCATTAGTATTCTTACTGCACTTCGTTTTCGCCGCCAGGGTAATAGAACAACGTTTTCGCTATTTGGACCGGCCGCTACCGAAACGCATCATGTGTTCATGAACTACACATATTATTGGCCATAACTTTGTCAATCTGCATTGCATTTCCAATTGAATATAATACAGACACTTATCTTAAAAAGGCACACCTTTTGAAGGGTGGCTCGTACCGGTAGCTACAATATTCTCTGCAATAGAAGCACATGCATGGGCGTCGCCGGCGGGGGGGGGGGACGCGTCCCCCCCCCCCCCCCCCCGTTCAAAAATCAGGGGGACGTCCCCCCCAAGAAAGCAGACTTGCTTGATTTTGTTCGCTGAATTCGTTCCAAAGGATTTGCAACTTTATGTATTCTTAGCTCAAATTACATGTCATTTTTAGCCATCGTTGAGTCCTTTCTTTGTACTTAATGATGTACGAACTTAATTACTTTGTAGAAAATATAATTATGATATGGCAGCTAAAAGTTGGTACACAAGATTGACTTCTGCTATGATTGAATGTCAAGTTCATCCATTCATTCACCATTCATTCCAAGGCCTTAGATACAATCAGCCAAGGCAGCGAATAGCGTAACGGCATGGGTACATCCATCAATTTGTGCTGTGTTCAAACAACAATCAATTTTAGACTTTAGTCCCTTTGAGCCGCTGGAATTTATATAAATGGTGCTATAGCAGCATGCTTGGTATAATTTAAATGGCTGAATAGCTCTCTACAATCCATGCAAAGTAAGTTTTTGGGAATATATCATAGCAGGGGTAGCTTGCTGGGCGAAAGCGAAGAAAATTCGCGAAAATAAGTGTTCACGAGCACTCGTCACTCGCTAAAATAAGTTTCCCCTCCAGGGGTAGATCCATGGGGCTAAGGAGCCGTGGATATGCCAATGGGGCATGCCCCCCCCCCTCCCCAAGATCCTGAAACCGTTACCCCCCGCCCCCAACACGGCCTAACGTACAGCGGTGGATAGCTAACACGGCCCGCTCTACCTACCCCCCCTCCCCTACTCAACAACTTCTCCCTAATGGCCTGCTACCCACTGGCGGATCCAGGGGGGGGGGGCATTAGGGACAAATTTTATCCTCACAAGAGATGGGGGCATTCAATACAAGTATGCCCCCCCCCGCACGTGCCTGCATTGGCTGTAAGAAGTGATAACCCGCGCCCGGCTGGGGTGCAGAATCTGCCCTCCCCCTCCAGGATTTTCTCAACAACTTGAAACCTATCATATATATCGACATGCAACTTTACGTACCTGATGCTGCATCAATTCTACGTCTTCTTACAAAATTTCAATGAAATTGATTGTGTACTTTGAGAGATAATTACGTTTTAGTGACGTCATATCATGCCATTTTTCGTGTAAAAACGATAAATGTTTGAAAAATCGTAAAACATCGAGTGTTGAAGCAAATTGGAGATAAAAAAAATTGAACAGCAAGCAAATGACATTTTCTTCAAAATGGCTATCTCAGATTTTCGAAATTTTTAGATTTTTACCCCCAAAGTGAAAAAACAAATCCGCAAAATCAACATTTACGACATTTAAAAAAAATGAATATATATTGGAGAACCAAGTATGGATGGTATCCAAACCAAATTGCAAGGCAATATCTTTATTTTTAACCGACTTACGGCTCCCTAAGTATAAGTAGCTCATGACGTCATTTTTTAAGTTGCATTCTTTGCCTTTTAGTGACCAGATACTGACAAATAAATGCCGCCACTGTATTTCTGAGACAACACTGGTCTAGAAATGTTTTTTTTTTAATTATTATATTCCAAATGTTTTCCTTGTGACCTGACCTTGACCTGAGGGCCATTATATGGGGTCAGGTTGTGAAAATGGCTGCTACTATCGAATTATAAATATAAAATAATCCATAAAACATGTGTCACATGACTTTCGTAGACCTCTTGCCAATAGTGACCTTTTGTGACCTGACCTTGACCTTGACCTTTACTTGCAATTTCATTTTCGCTTATGTGGGAAATTCTGTATACCTTTGAGAGCACTTTGTGCGAGAATAGTCGCAATATAAGATGCGTCTCATTAAGAGCATTTGATTTCCGCCTTGCACCTCTCGCTGCGATTATTGGATCGGGAGTTAATAAGGTGTCGTTATCTTGCTGTCGTGTTCGGCTGAATACTCCAGCGCGCGGGGTAATTGGGAAAAAAACTACCCCCCCTTTAATTTGTTAATTACTGTTACGGTTAATTACTGTTTTTCAGTGAGGACCCAACGCCCCCCCCCCCCCCCCCTGCTCAAAGACTCTTCGTGATGATGACCCGACGCTACCTACCCCCCCCCCCCCGTCAACAACTTTTGCTTTTGACTGCGACTGTGAGTTGTGACTGCGTCCCCCCCCCCCCCAGTAAAAAAATCCGTGGCGACGCCCCTGAGCACATGCACCTGCAACTGCGATACATTTGGGATACATTCTGCCTGTGGTTACAGTTTTAAGTAATGACCTCTGTCAATAATTGTGAACCGACTTCAAGTTGAAAATTACCAATAGATGCTTAGTGATAAGACGTATTTGTTGATTGGTGGCTGGTCGGTGTTCATACAATATATTTATTACATTTTTACAAAGTGCGTTTATTGTTTACGTTGAAGTGCAGCTTTGCTCGAAATGTTATTGGCTATAACTTTGTCAATTTTCATTGGATTTCCAATATGTATTTACATCCACCACATACCGATGAACACACATACAAACACATTTGTGGGTAGGTATATCACATTTATGTATGCACATGAACATTATGGGCATGTGTTAACGCAACGCCACACCATCTCTACTCATACAAGGCCATAGTGTACACATTCACACATTTTCAATCGCGACAAATATACTCGCGGGTCGCGACCCAGCGAATGAGGTTGTTAGTGTTGCTTACATATTCTGATTCAAGGATAGGCTTTTGCTAGTATGACGTCACAACTGGTTTTGGTGACGCAATATTATTGTGACGTCATATGTATTAACATCAATATTTTCACAATAACGTTTTTCAAGTTAGTTCTGAACTTATGCACAAATATGAACCAAAAGTAGAGTTGATCTGTACTATTTTATAAACGATTGCCCGCATTGCATTGCCGTCTACATTTGTATTTTACCAAAACCAACCTATCCCATTTCATGCTGATGCAAGCCTTTTCAACTCACTGTTTCACATCAACATCGCACGAATAGGGCCCAATTGCTGGTTTTTATTATCAAATCAAAATCACTAACACCTTTAGAAGAAATATGTTACGGTATCTTCCGCTAAAAAAAAATAGCACATGCACAGAGATATTCCCATTCCCACTCACATGAGAAAAATGTAAACTTTTGTCTTCCGGCTCTCACCAAGGCCATAAATATAAGGTAGAACCGTCCCTGCTACGCAGTATCTCCCATGACGTCACCGAGGGCATACTTATTATCTGGCATAGCAAGCTAAATATATGAAACACTACTTCGCAAGTGACATACATATAAAGTAGTAAGTACATCATCAATAATGTAAGTTAAACACTATCAAGTCTCATATTAATGACAAGGAAACTCACAGGGATACAAAAAGTAATGCCCAGGTGGCGTCACCGGGACATTTATTGAACAGCTTACAGGCATTGGGATGACAACGGCCTGCCGGCTTACAAGCCCACGCGAGATCAAATCATAAATGACACAGTTGCGCCAAATAAAGGTTGACAAATTGCTACCATATTAAGAACTTCTATTTGGCAGTTCCTTTGATACCACGAATTATTGTTTACCTAGCAAATTAAGATCTCCTTTTTCTTCTTAGAAGACATGTGAAATAATGATCCGTAGGATATAACCTGACTGCTGACTGACGAGTGACGACTGTGTCTCTTATTGCGTCATTATGACAAGCATAAACGTTCAACATAGTCCCTGCGGCTGCCACCTGGCTCGTTTTATAATTTATGTTATGTGCAACCTTGGAAATCAGTCACAAATTATTTCGAAAAGCTTCATCGCCGGACGCAAAGTAGCATTACTAACGTCATAGGTACAAAGTACCTACACAGAATCACTAGTTGATGGCGTAATGGCGTTCGATAATAAATTACACTTGCGTTCTCTTTAGCCGGTGCCTTTACATTATTTATTCTTGTTCACTTTTTGGTATGGTGGCCTGGTTCATGGTTGGTATTGATAATAATTTGACGATATGTCGTAGAGCATAACAGAGAACGCCAAACATCATTATACATTAACCCGCCATTGACTGTGGGAGGGGCGTTTACCCCCCCCCCCCCCCCCCCCCCCCCCCTGATGAATTTTCGAATAGCTCAAAAACCAATAGCGATATCAACGTGAAACTTCGGATACCTTCTTCTAAAACATGTTTAAGTCTTCTGTGAAAAAAATAAAGCAATTTCGTCGAAAAATTTCGAGTTATATCGAATTTAGTGACGTCACTACACACGAGTTTTACACCCAAATCAGCTAAAATGTAACAGACCGTACAAATGCCATATTTGGAGCAAAATGCAATCCAAAAACGTACAAAGATGGCAAACAGCAAGAACTACAACATGGCTACCTCGAATTTTTTTAAAATGTTTTTTGACCCCCAAAATTGCAACAACAAAAATTGCGGGGGAATGGCCACAAAGTATTTTTTCAAAAGATATTCAAAAAGCCGGAATAAAGGTCAGAGAACCACATATGGGAACCTACCATGCAAAATTTCATAATGATATCACCATTTTTGACTGACTTATGGCATCTAAAGTATGGGTAACTCATGACGTCATATTTAAACATTGCGTTTTTGGCTTGTATTGACCCGATACAGACAAATGAATATGGCACCACTGTATTTATGAGACAAAACCAGTCTTGGAACATGCCTTTTTTATTTATATTTATCAATTAAAATTGTTGCCCTTCAGTGACCTGAACTTGACCTGAAATTGACATTAACTTCACGTAAACGAAGTCAGGTGATAAAATGACTATCACTATCAAATTATACGTGGAAAATAACTCATACATTTGTTGCATGACTTTCGAAGGTATTTTGAGCATAGTGACCTTTTGTGACCTGACCTTGACCTTGGCCAACAATCTCACTTTAGCTCATGCGGAATGTGTATCATACCTTTGGCAGCACTTTGGGTGATCCTGGTCGTAATCGAAGCTTTGGATAGAAAGTATGGCCCATGAACTCAAATACGCCAATTTTGACCTTTGATCTGACCGTGACCGACATTTGACCTCGTTTTGAAATTTTGGAGTATGCTTTAGTCATCTCATTGAGAGATTTCGATTGCCGCCTTGCGCGTCTCGCTGCGATCATTGGTTCGGATAACCAGGGGGCGTTTAACGCCCCCCCCCCCCATCAATGGCGTTCTGCTGAGACTCCAGTCAATGCCGGGTTAATATATTTGCTCCCGCACTCCAATTGGCCAAAATGCATGACGTCATAGGGCTAAACAAAAGTGTTTGGGATCAGATGTGCATATGATGACTGACATTGAAATCATTCGACATTGAACTTCTGACATTGTAACCAGTTCTACGCGCCCTAATCCAGCAACAACAACAACAGCAACAACAACAACATCCAGCAACAACAACAACAACAGAATCTGAATCTTAAACATAACCAGTTATCCATGTGTATACTGATTGTACGGCCTTGATTGAAACCTTCAGAGATTCATGACACTAAATCATACAAACACTGGTCCCCATCGATGTTCGCGCAGCGGACAGGTAACCCTCTCACCTTGTTCAAAAAGACGGTTTAAGTTTTAAAGATTAACGGACAGAGCCTTTCATACGAACTTCAGACGGCAATGCGTTCCATTATGGCAGCATGATACTCAATAATGGCAGCATGATACTCAATAATGGCAGCATGATACTCAATAATGGCAGAATGATACTCAATAATGGCAGCATGATACTCAATAATGGCAGCATGATACTCAATAATGGCAGCATGATACTCAATAATGGCAGAATGATACTCAATAATGGCAGCATGATACTCAATAATGGCAGCATGATACTCAATAATGGCAGCATGATACTCAATAATGGCAGCATGATACTCAATAATGGCAGCATGATACTCAATAATGGCAGAATGATACTCAATAATGGCAGCATGATACTCAATAATGGCAGTATGATACTCAATAATGGCAGAATGATACTCAATAATGGCAGAATGATACTCAATAATGGCAGAATGATACTCAATAATGGCATAATTATCTCAATAATGGCAGAATGATACTCAATAATGGCAGCATGATACTCAATAATGGCAGCATGATACTCAATAATGGCAGCATGATACTCAATAATGGCAGAATGATCTCAATAATGGCAGCATGATACTCAATAATGGCAGCATGATACTCAATAATGGCAGCATGATACTCAATAATGGCAGCATGATACTCAATAATGGCAGAATGATACTCAATAATGGCAGCATGATACTCAATAATGGCAGCATGATACTCAATAATGGCAGCATGATACTCAATAATGGCAGAATGATCTCAATAATGGCAGAATGATACTCAATAATGGCAGCATGATACTCAATAATGGCAGCATGATACTCAATAATGGCAGCATGATACTCAATAATGGCAGAATGATACTCAATAATGGCAGCATGATACTCAATAATGGCAGAATGATCTCAATAATGGCAGAATGATACTCAATAATGGCAGCATGATACTCAATAATGGCAGCATGATACTCAATAATGGCAGAATGATACTCAATAATGGCAGAATGATCTCAATAATGGCAGCATGATACTCAATAATGGCAGCATGATACTCAATAATGGCAGAATGATACTCAATAATGGCAGCATGATACTCAATAATGGCAGCATGATACTCAATAATGGCAGCATGATACTCAATAATGGCAGCATGATACTCAATAATGGCAGCATGATACTCAATAATGGCAGCATGATACTCAATAATGGCAGAATGATACTCAATAATGGCAGCATGATACTCAATAATGGCAGAATGATACTCAAAAATGGCAGAATGATACTCAATAATGGCAGCATGATACTCAATAATGGCAGCATGATACTCAATAATGGCAGAATGATACTCAATAATGGCAGCATGATACTCAATAATGGCAGCATGATACTCAATAATTGCAGCATGATACTCAATAATGGCAGAATGATACTCAATAATGGCAGCATGATACTCAATAATGGCAGCATGATACTCAATAATGGTAGCATGATACTCAATAATGGCAGAATGATACTCAATAATGGCAGCATGATACTCAATAATGGCAGCATGATACTCAATAATGGCAGCATGATACTCAATAATGGCAGCATGATACTCAATAATGGCAGCATGATACTCAATAATGGCAGAATGATACTCAATAATGGCAGCATGATACTCAATAATGGCAGCATGATACTCAATAATGGCAGAATGATACTCAATAATGGCAGCATGATACTCAATAATGGCAGAATGATACTCAATAAAAGCAGAATTATCTCAATAATGGCAGAATGATACTCAATAATGGCAGCATGATACTCAATAATGGCAGCATGATACTCAATAATGGCAGCATGATACTCAATAATGGCAGAATGATCTCAATAATGGCAGCATGATACTCAATAATGGCAGCATGATACTCAATAATGGCAGCATGATACTCAATAATGGCAGCATGATACTCAATAATGGCAGAATGATACTCAATAATGGCAGCATGATACTCAATAATGGCAGCATGATACTCAATAATGGCAGCATGATACTCAATAATGGCAGAATGATCTCAATAATGGCAGAATGATACTCAATAATGGCAGCATGATACTCAATAATGGCAGCATGATACTCAATAATGGCAGCATGATACTCAATAATGGCAGAATGATACTCAATAATGGCAGCATGATACTCAATAATGGCAGAATGATCTCAATAATGGCAGAATGATACTCAATAATGGCAGCATGATACTCAATAATGGCAGCATGATACTCAATAATGGCAGAATGATACTCAATAATGGCAGAATGATCTCAATAATGGCAGCATGATACTCAATAATGGCAGCATGATACTCAATAATGGCAGAATGATACTCAATAATGGCAGCATGATACTCAATAATGGCAGCATGATACTCAATAATGGCAGCATGATACTCAATAATGGCAGCATGATACTCAATAATGGCAGCATGATACTCAATAATGGCAGCATGATACTCAATAATGGCAGCATGATACTCAATAATGGCAGAATGATACTCAATAATGGCAGCATGATACTCAATAATGGCAGAATGATACTCAATAATGGCAGAATGATACTCAATAATGGCAGCATGATACTCAATAATGGCAGCATGATACTCAATAATGGCAGAATGATACTCAATAATGGCAGCATGATACTCAATAATGGCAGAATGATACTCAATAATGGCAGCATGATACTCAATAATGGCAGAATGATACTCAATAATGGCAGAATGATACTCAATAATGGCAGCATGATACTCAATAATGGCAGCATGATACTCAATAATGGCAGAATGATACTCAATAATGGCAGCATGATACGTAAACCCGACGCATTTTAACTGACGCACGTCCGGGGGCTTCTCGATAAGCTATCCACACTCGTCTGCGTTATCTATACCAACAGCATAGGAATATGGATGAGACGATTATGGATAACGATTCAACGTCAGAAGCCAAGAAAGAAATCGGAATTTCGTCCCGACTTCTCTGCCTTCGATACCGCAACATGGGGAAGATGGGCGTGCCAAAGTCACATTCAGCAGATCTTGTTTTTGCCCAGAACACAACACATGAGCAGACAGCACGGGGCTGCGCTGCTGTCTCGATCGATGCTGGGTAGCGTCAACGCAGGGTCGCTTCGTCACACAAACTGATACCCGTCTAGATGCAAATAAGGCAACAGCTTTCCCTCGCACAGTTCCATCATGAACACTGAGGCGCCAAAGTTAAACACGTCTCAACTAACATAGTCCCCGCCATTTCTGCAAAGTGCCTGCGTAACTCATCAAGCGTTAACTTTATGATCACAGAATAACTTCAGACAAAAACACCGCTTAATGACAACGAATTGCCGGCTTGTGCAATCACGCGTACTAATATTCGGACAAATGAATTCGGCTGAAAAGCGCGCTCGTTCTCATTCAACACGAGTCGGGACACGGGAATGTTTTCCCAGATTATTCGGAGGAAAAACTGTATCATCTGCCTTTCAGGCATCGAAGGTTTCCAGGACAATTGGAGAAGATCCACACCATAGGCGTATGAACAGGGGGGTGGGGGAGGCATTGGAGAAGATCCACACCATAGGCGTATGAACAGGGGGGTGGGGGAGGCATTGGAGAAGATCCACACCATAGGCGTATGAACAGGGGGGTGGGGGAGGCATTGGAGAAGATCCACACCATAGGCGTATGAACAGGGGGGTGGGGGAGGCATTGGAGAAGATGCACACCATAGGCGTATGAACAGGGGGTGGGGGAGGCATTGGAGAAGATCCACACCATAGGCGTATGAACAGGGGGTGGGGGAGGCATTGGAGAAGATCCACACCATAGGCGTATGAACAGGGGGGTGGGGGAGGCATTGGAGAAGATCCACACCATAGGCGTATGAACAGGGGGGTGGGGGAGGCATTGGAGAATATCCACACCATAGGCGTATGAACAGGGGGGTGGGGGAGGCGTATGAACATAGGCGTATGAACAGGGGGGTGGGGGAGGCAGGTGGAGAAGATCCACACCATAGGCGTATGAACAGGGGGGTGGGGGAGGCATTGGAGAAGATCCACACCATAGGCGTATGAACAGGGGGGTGGGGGAGGCATTGGAGAAGATCCACACCATAGGCGTATGAACAGGGGGGTGGGGGAGGCATTGGAGAAGATCCACACCATAGGCGTATGAACAGGGGGGTGGGGGAGGCATTGGAGAAGATCCACACCATAGGTGTATGAACAGGGGGGTGGGGGAGGCATTGGAGAAGATCCCCACCATAGGCGTATGAACAGGGGGATGGGGGAGGCATTGGAGAAGATCCCCACCATAGGCGTATGAACAGGGGGTGGGGGAGGCATTGGAGAAGATCCCCACCATAGGCGTATGAACAGGGGTGGGGGAGGCATTGGAGAAGATCCCCACCATAGGCGTATGAACAGGGGGGTGGGGGAGGCATTGGAGAAGATCCACGCCATAGGCGTATGAACAGGGGGGTGGGGGAGGCATTTGGAGAAGATCCACACCATAGGCGTATGAACAGGGGGTGGGGGAGGCATTGGAGAAGATCCCCACCATAGGCGTATGAACAGGGGGGTGGGGGAGGCATTGGAGAAGATCCCCACCATAGGCGTATGAACAGGGGGTGGGGGAGGCATTGGAGAAGATCCACACCATAGGCGTATGAACAGGGGGTGGGGGAGGCATTGGAGAAGATCCACACCATAGGCGTATGAACAGGGGGGGTGGGGGAGGCATTGGATAAGATCCACACCATAGGCGTATGAACAGGGGGTGGGGGAGGCATTGGAGAAAATCCACACCATAGGCGTATGAACAGGGGGTGGGGGAGGCATTGGAGAAGATCCACACCATAGGCGTATGAACAGGGGGGTGGGGGAGGCATTGGAGAAGATCCACACCATAGGCGTATGAACAGGGGGGTCGGGGAGGCATTGGAGAAGATCCACACCATAGGCGTATGAACAGGGGGGTGGGGGAGGCATTGGAGAAGATCCACACCATAGGCGTATGAACAGGGGGGGTGGGGGAGGCATTGGAGAAGATCCACACCATAGGCGTATGAACAGGGGGTGGGGGAGGCATTGGAGAAGATCCACACCATAGGCGTATGAACAGGAGGGTGGGGGAGGCATTGGAGAAGATCCACACCATAGGCGTATGAACAGGGGGGTGGGGGAGGCATTGGAGAAGATCCACAACATAGGCGTATGAACAGGGGGGTGGGGGAGGCATGGGAGAAGATGCACACCATAGGCGTATGAACAGGGGGTGGGGGAGGCATTGGAGAAGATCCACACCATAGGCGTATGAACAGGGGGGTGGGGGAGGCATTGGAGAAGATCCACACCATAGGCGTATGAACAGGGGGGTGGGGGAGGCATTGGAGAAGATCCACACCATAGGCGTATGAACAGGGGGTGGGGGAGGCATTGGAGAAGATCCCCACCATAGGCGTATGAACAGGGGGGTGGGGGAGGCATTGGAGAAGATCCCCACCATAGGCGTATGAACAGGGGTGGGGGAGGCATTGGAGAAGATCCCCACCATAGGCGTATGAACAGAGGGTGGGGGAGGCATTGGAGGAGATCCCCACCATAGGCGTATGAACAGGGGGGTGGGGGAGGCATTGGAGAAGATCCACACCATAGGCGTATGAACAGAGGGGTGGGGGAGGCATTGGAGAAGATCCACACCATAGGCGTATGAACAGCGGGGTGGGGGAGGCATTGGAGAAGATCCACACCATAGGCGTATGAACAGGGGGTGAGGGAGGCATTGGAGAAGATCCACACCATAGGCGTATGACAGGGGGGTGGGGGAGGCATTGGAGAAGATGCACACCATAGGCGTATGAACAGGGGGGGGTGGGGAGGCATTGGAGAAGATCCACACCATAGGCGTATGAACAGGGGGGTGGGGGAGGCATTGGAGAAGATCCACACCATAGGCGTATGAACAGGGGGGTCGGGGAGGCATTGGAGAAGATCCACACCATAGGCGTATGAACAGGGGGGTGGGGGAGGCATTGGAGAAGATCCCCACCATAGGCGTATGAACAGGGGGGTGGGGGAGGCATTGGAGAAGATCCACACCATAGGCGTATGAACAGGGGGGGGCGGGGGAGGCATTGGAGAAGATCCACACCATAGGCGTATGAACAGGGGGGTGGGGGAGGCATTGGAGAAGATCCACACCATAGGCGTATAAACAGGGGGTGGGGAGGCATTGGAGAAGATCCACACCAAAGGCGTATGAACAGGGGGTGGGGGAGGCATTGGAGAAGATCCACACCATAGGCGTATGAACAGGGGGGTGGGGGAGGCATTGGAGAAGATCCACACCATAGGCGTATGAACAGGGGGGTGGGGGAGGCATTGGAGAAGATCCACACCATAGGCGTATGAACAGGGGGGTGGGGGAGGCATTGGAGAAGATCCACACCATAGGCGTATGAACAGGGGGGTGGAGGAGGCATTGGAGAAGATCCACACCATAGGCGTATGAACAGGGGGTGGGGGAGGCATTGGAGAAGATCCACACCATAGGCGTATGAACAGGGGGGTGGGGGAGGCATTGGAGAAGATCTCCACCATAGGCGTATGAACAGGGGGGTGGGGGAGGCATTGGAGAAGATCCACACCATAGGCGTATGAACAGAGGGGTGGGGGAGGCATTGGAGAAGATCCACACCATAGGCGTATGAACAGGGGGGTGGGGGAGGCATTGGAGAAGATCCACACCATAGGCGTATGAACAGGGGGTGGGGGAGGCATTGGAGAAGATCCACACCATAGGCGTATGAACAGGGGGGTGGGGGAGGCATTGGAGAAGATCCACACCATAGGCGTATGAACAGGGGGTGGGGAGGCATTGAGAAGATCCACACCATAGGCGTATGAACAGGGGGTGGGGGAGGCATTGGAGAAGATCCACACCATAGGCGTATGAACAGGGGGGTGGGGGAGGCATTGGAGAAGATCCACACCATAGGCGTATGAACAGGGGGGTGGGGGAGGCGTTGAAGATCACCATAGGCGTATGAACAGGGGGTGGGGGAGGCAGTGGAGAAGATCCACACCATAGGCGTATGAACAGGGGGTGGGGGAGGCATTGGAGAAGATCCACACCATAGGCGTATGAACAGGGGGGTGGGGGAGGCATTGAGAAGATCCCCACCATAGGCGTATGAACAGGGGGGTGGGGGAAGGCATTGGAGAAGATCCCCACCATAGGCGTATGAACAGGGGGGTGGGGGAGGCATTGGAGAAGATCCACACCATAGGCGTATGAACAGGGGGGGTGGGGGAGGCATTGGAGAAGATCCACACCATAGGCGTATGAACAGGGGGGGTGGGGAGGCATTGGAGAAGATCCACACATAGGCGTATGAACAGGGGGGTGGGGGAGGCATTGGAGAAGATCCCCACCATAGGCGTATGAACAGGGGGTGGGGGAGGCATTGGAGAAGATCCACACCATAGGCGTATGAACAGGGGGGTTGGGGAGGCATTGGAGAAGATCCACACCATAGGCGTATGAACAGGGGGGTGGGGGAGGCATTGGAGAAGATCCCCACCATAGGCGTATGAACAGGGGGTGGGGGAGGCATTGGAGAAGATCCACACCATAGGCGTATGAACAGGGGGGTGGGGGAGGCATTGGAGAAGATCCACACCATAGGCGTATGAACAGGGGGGTGGGGGAGGCAGGTGGAGAAGATCCACACCATAGGCGTATGAACAGGGGGGTGGGGGAGGCATTGGAGAAGATCCCCACCATAGGCGTATGAACAGGGGGTGGGGGAGGCATTGGAGAAGATCCCCACCATAGGCGTATGAACAGGGGGGTGGGGGAGGCATTTGGAGAAGATCCACACCATAGGCGTATGAACAGGGGGGTGGGGGAGGCATTGGAGAAGATCCACACCATAGGCGTATGAACAGGGGGTGGGGGAGGCATTGGAGAAGATCCACACCATAGGCGTATGAACAGGGGTGGGGGAGGCATTGGAGAAGATCCACACCATAGGCGTATGAACAGGGGGTGGGGGAGGCATTGGAGAAGATCCACACCATAGGCGTATGAACAGGGGGGTGGGGGAGGCATTGGAGAAGATCCACACCATAGGCGTATGAACAGGGGGGTGGGGGAGGCATTGGAGAAGATCCACACCATAGGCGTATGAACAGGGGGTGGGGGAGGCATTGGAGAAGATCCACACCATAGGCGTATGAACATGGGGGTGGGGGAGGCATTGGAGAAGATCCCCACCATAGGCGTATGAACAGGGGGGTGGGGGAGGCATTGGAGAAGATCCACACCATAGGCGTATGAACAGGGGGGTGGGGGAGGCATTGGAGAAGATCCACACCATAGGCGTATGAACAGGGGGGTGGGGGAGGCATTGGAGAAGATCCCCACCATAGGCGTATGAACAGGGGGGTGGGGGAGGCATTGGAGAAGATCCACACCATAGGCGTATGAACAGGGGGGTGGGGGAGGCATTGGAGAAGATCCACACCATAGGCGTATGAACAGGGGGGGGGGGTGGAGGAGGCATTGGAGAAGATCCACACCATAGGCGTATGAACAGGGGGGTGGGGGAGGCAGGGTGGCCCGTGGACCACTCACTTTTTGGTCCATTTTTTGCTCAAATATTATATTTTGCTTGGTGAGGAAAATGTGTGTGGCAAAAAGTTCGCCCAAGACAAGAAGAGCCCAAATCTGAAAATAAATATTGCATAGGAGGTTGGGTTTCTTTCAAGACAAGATAAAATTTGCACTGTCCCCCCCCCCATTTTTCGTGACGTTCCTACATCCCTGATTCGCACAGAATGCCACACGCGAATAGCGCATAAAGCTTCCGATACAAAGAATAAACCTATCCTACGAGTTTATGGTCTCCATAAACAAGGATGCGCCAACGCTGCGAACACATTCTCGGGTGTGGAAAAATATGTCGGCAATAATGCAGGGGCGGCGTTGGGCCCTTGAGACTAGGTAGGCAAGGCAGCATTGTCATAAAAACGTACCCAACAGCCCAATTGTATTGCCATGCCTACCAGTACCACCAGTAATACCACCAGTAACCACCAGTAATACCACCAAAATACCACCAGTAACACACGCGGATTGGCAAAGAGCGAGTGAGCACCGTCCAGTTCAGGGCCAGGCTAGGGTGGGACGCGAATACAAAACAACATCCGCTAGTTCGCTTTTGGCGCTAGCTCGCACTATGAGCAACACGAAGAACGTCACGGAACACAACTGAAAGCAGTATTAAAGCTCGTAGGCGTCACAAAACCGCGAGACGTGAAAGGGAATAGTGAGCCTTTAACATTAGTTTTTAACTGGGATAGCCAGATTGTCGGGAGTACTGAGAAATCTCCAAATCTGATTTGTTTCCTTCCAAAACGACCTAGTTGCCGAGTTTCAACGCAAACCCCGTTGGAGCTAATGGGAGCTATTTTTTTTTACTGGAAAATCTGACCTTGGATGACCTCTGGTGACCTCAATATTGACCGGACATAAAAAGGCCAATATACTTTCGATAGATCTTGTCTCGAGCTATCTAATGCCGTTTTCCGCTTGTCGCTACGTTGCGTAGTTTTCAAGATCTTAGGGGGGCTGAAAGCCCCCCCCCCCCCGGGCCGTTCGTGTTTGGAGCAGTTTGGGCCGTGCGCGGGTTAACCCGCGAGTTACGGGGGGGGGCTATTTTTTGCCCCCCCCCCCCCGTTATTTTGCAATAGCTCCTAAACAAACACCGGTATCGTCACCAAACTTGCAGTACCTTCTCTCACATCAATTCCACACATGTTGGCAAAAGGAAAAATATGAGGCTATGATAGGTCAACCGGTAATGACGTCAGAGTGACGTCATGTTCTTCTGTTTTTGTTGCAAAATAATGGTTTGCGGAAAACGCTGTCAAAGGTACGATATTTGAGATAAACTAAATTGTTTTAAATCAAATTACTGACAATAGACCGGGCTATCAAACTGCTATCTCGGATTTGTGAGATTTTGTGAAATTCAAAATTTTGAGAAATCCAAATACATTTTTTTTTTGTTTTTACAAAATTTCAAGAAAAAATCAGAGTTATCCAAAAACGGAATATATGTGATCGAGACGTATGCGGTGAATATGTGTACCAAATTTCAAGTCGATATCTTTAAAAATGACCGAGTTATGACCTTTAAATGACAAAAATCGGCCACTTCTCACAGCATTACTATGCATAAAAACGCATTTCCATTTTTGCTTTTTACTTCTATTTATATGGAACAAACAATGTTCTAATGTCATTTTTCGCGTTCTAGACGAAAAACAAACCCATAAACATGTGTTATAACGCCTAATGACCGTAATCTGCAGTTTGACCTCGGATGACCTTGACCTGACCCAAGGTCATAAACAGCTTAGAAAGGTACTTAGAAGTGTCAGACACACGAATCATACCGATTTATCGACAGCTTATGCGTTTAATATCGCAATTTTGCGCGACAATTCCATCCATCGAGACCTTTTGACACGGTCAAACATTTTGTACTTGACCTGACCTGTGACGTCATCGGTGACCCCGAAGTCAACAATATTATGTTTCCCTCGATAAATTTCTCAGAGCTATCGAATGCCGTTTGAATTTTTACATTCGGTACAGTAGTTCCGGAGATCAGAGGGGGGGGGCTAAAAATAGCGCCCCGCCCCCCCCCCCCCCCCACCCCCCCCCCCCCCCCCCTCCAGTAAGTCGCGTTATGAAATATACCCCAGTAACTCGCGGGTTAACACGCCTCACACGCAGGCGCGGCCTAGGTAATCAAACCACGAAGGCGTCGACATTTCCTCTGGCAATATTGCGACGCCACCATTAAACCGATGATTAAACGCTTCCAGGATGTCTGCATTATGAGGCGCCTAATGCGGACAAAGTTGGCAAAGTCGCCCGACGCGCTGACACAAAGTCAAGCAAGTCCTGCTTGTCCGGGACCGCATCTGCCTCTGTGTTGTCAGTACACTGCATTCTCACGCGTCTGCCATCAATGCAGCGTTCAAAATGCGCATGTTTTGAAGAAGCCGGCGAAAACACGAAAACAGCCTCGTTTTCATATTTCAGCCACATTCATAACCACAAACGGCCAAGGCCAAACAGGCCTGTGCTGTGGGTGTCAAGCGAATCGCTCTGGCGCACGCCTCGAGGCTGGATTCTCGGAAGAGGAGGTGGCCACAACAGTACGGGCCATGGAGCCGCTAATTGCGGCTTGAATGCTTCGTTACACCACCAGCCCACAAATATTGTACTGCATAATCACGCCGTTTCAGTCGGTGCTCGCTCGTCCTTCCGAGGTGTATGGGAAAAATATGAATACCAGTAAGGCGCCTTAGTTGGCGATGAACGAGCGAGCGCGAAGGAAATGTAGGGTGAATTTCGATCGGGCAAGTAGTTTCTGAGCTACGAAAAAGGTGAGCACGTGCGCACGGGCAGAAGCACCCCACCCCTGACTTGTGGGAAAGTGGGGGCTGAGAGGTCCCTAACCACACTCCAAATTTGAACACGATTGTATCAGCCATTCCTGAAATATATAATAGGGGTGAGCACGTGTGCACGTGCAGAGGCACCCCATCCCTGACTTGTGGAAAGGCGGCGGCTGGGAGGTCCCTAACCACACACCAAATTTGCACATAATCTGCCCAGCCGTTGCGGAGTTTTTGCGAGAAAACACTTGTCAACACCCCTGACGCGGCACGCGCCACGCGCAGTGGTAGTCACCCACATGAGCCGGCAGTTCGGCACTAGTGATGTAAATCGGAGTCCAAATTTGTGGCCGTCCTAAAATAGTATAAAATAGTAGACTCCAATTTGGACTTGGGTCGGTCAGCCACAGATATTTTGGACAATTTTCGGTCACTGCACAATTCACACATTTGTATACCTTGCAGGTCTTTACAGGTTACAGGCAGCTAATTGGATGACCCTCTGATGTTTTCTAACAAAGTGGGGTATGATTGATGTATTTAAATGGGAAATTGAATGAAGGATGATGTGATGGCAATTGTGGACATGAAATCAAGTAAAAACATCACTAATTGTTATGTATAGGATGTGTTAAAAATTGGATTATTTTCGGACTCTTGGACTCATCGGACCTTTTCGGTCAACATTGTCATATTTGATCGGACCTTGGATCGGACATGATTTGGAAAATTTCCGAATTTTACACCACTAGTCGGCACTGGTCTCAAACAGGCTAGGTTGGATAGGGCTGCTCAGCAAAGAAGCCCGCTTGTCAACCGGACGAGCGGTAGCAGAGATATGAGATTCTCAAAAGCGTCGCCACGGGTTGGGCCGGGCCGGGTTGGGCCGCTCATATTCAGATTTGTGCCATACACCAGTAAGGCGCCGTAGTTGGCGATGAACAAGCGAACGCGAAGAAAATGTATGGGGAATTTCGACTCCATCGGGCAAATAGTTTCTGAGATTAAAAAAAAAAGAGTGTGCACGTGCGCACGTGCAGAGGCGCCCACCCCTGACTTGGGGGAAAGTGGCGCCTGAGAGGTCCCTAACCGCACACCAAATTTGAACACAATCGGCTCAGCCATTCCTGAGATATGGAATAGGGGTGTGCACGCGTGCACGTGCAGAGACATCCCACCCCTGACTTGTGGGAAGGCGGCGGCTGAGGGGTCCCTAACCGCACACCAAATTTGAACACAATCGGCTCAGCCGTTCCTGAGATATAGAATAGGGGTGTGCACGTGCGCACGTGCAGAGGCACCCCATCCTGGACTTGTGGGAAGGCGGCGGCTGAGGGGATCCTAACCACACACCAAATTTGAACACAATCAGCTCAGCCGTTGCAGTTGTTGCGGGAAAACACCTTTCAACACCCCTCACGCGTCACGCGCCACGCGCAGTGGTAGCCACCCGCATGTGTCGGCACTGGTCTCAAACAGGTTAGGTTGGATGGGGCTACTCAGCAAAGAAGTCCGCTTGTCAATCGGACGTGTGGTTGCAGAGATATGAGCTTCTCAAAAGCGTTGCCACGGGTCGGGTCGGGTCGGGTCGGGTCGGGTCGGGTCGGGTCGGGTCGGGTCGGGTCGGGTCGGGTCGGGTCGGGCCGGGCCGGGTCGCTCATATTTATATTTTTCCCATATCCCACGGAAGGACGAGCAAGCGCTTCGCGCTCGCTCGTAACTACTAAAGCGAGCGCTTCCGCAACCAGTAAGGCGCCGTAGTCGGCGATGACCGAGCGAGCGCGAATTAAATGTATGATTAATTTCAACTCGATGGGGCAAGTAGTTTCTGAGATACAAAAAAGGGTGAGCTGTGAGCACGTGCGCACGTGCAGAGGCCTCCACCCCTGACTTGTGGGAAAGTGGCGACTGAGGGGTCCCTAACCACACACCAAATTCGAACACAATCGGCTCAGCCATTCCTGAGATATAGAATAGGGGGTGCGCACGTGCACACGTGCAGAGGCACCCCACCCTCGACTTGTGGGGAAACTGGCGGCTGAGATGTCCCTAACCACACGCCAAATTTGAACACAATCGGCTCAGCCGTTACAGAGTTTTTGCGAGAAAGCACTTTTCAACACCCCTCACGTGGCACGCGGCACGCGCAGAGGGTGGCGGCCCGCGCAGCCGGGTATGGCGCGGGCTGTCGCGCCTGGCCGCCATGTTGGATCGCCGAACCGAACGCGGATTAGCACAGTGGGGTTGTTGGGGATGCAATCTCGGACCAGTATCTCGGTAACCACGAGTCGCACGGACATGGAACAAACACAGATGTGTAGAGAAATGATCGGCCAGGAGTATGCACTATGTCGATAAAATAAACAAAACGATAAAATTATACAGCTGTAAATCTCAATCAAATCCGTCCAATATCCACCCAAAATGTATTCATATTTACAAGCATGAAGCTTATAATGACAGGTTTAATCAAGCGCGTCCGACCCCTCCTTCATACTCCTCGCCACCCCTCGCCCGGTCCGGCGTACCAGCGTGGCGGCCAGCCGCGACCGCTCTCAGGCACCCTTGTCCCTTCCAGTTGTTATTTTGTTATTGAGTTCAGTGGGCCCAACCTGTGGCGACGCTTTTGAGCTCATATCCCGCCCACTGCCGGGGCTTTGCGCCGAACACGAACTGCAGGGGGGGGGTTGATTTCCGCCCCCCCCCTGAGATCTCGAAAACTAAGCAACGTAGCGAGAAGCGGGAAAAGGCATTTGATAGCTTCATACATGTTCTATCGAAAGTATTTCAGTGTTTTTTAAGTCAGGTCGAAATTGAGGTCATCAGAGGTCATCAAAGGTCAAATTTTCCAGTTTTTTCCTGTTTTAGGGCATCGCTCCAGAAATTCCCATATATCTCAGAAATGATGATAGTTAGAAACAAACGGAAAAAAAGCAAACGCCAGCCAGTGAAATTTGTAATCGCTAAGGTGTCCTCAGATTTGATCTCAGGTCAATATTTGAGGCTCCAGAGGTCAAAAAGGAAAAAATGCCGTATTTTTGCTAAATCGTTTTTGCAATTAACTTTTTACTTAATAAAGATAACGGAAAACTGTTTACGCCATTGTGTTTATCTTGTCAAGGCGCTTTGAATGATATATATGGTGACCTTGTCAAGTCAACTTAACAATTTGACCTAAGGTCAAGGTCAAGTGGTGACCCAAGTAGGGCATGTTGCATATGGGAAGACGTGTCTCGACGAGACAAACACATTGATGTCTGTTTTACTTCTCTATCTTCATTGTGTCGAAAGTTATGGACAAAAACGTGATGGTGACCTCGCATGCCCTCAAATGACCCAATAGGGGTCACTGAACAAAACTTACACTTGGATCATCAAGAATATCCTATAATAACATGATCCAGAAGTAATTGGACTAGTACCATGCATATCCTTGAAATAGGAAGCATTTGTATATTTCCCCATTGACTTATTATGGGGAGGTTACGAAATTGACCTGACCTTAGGTCACCGATATCAAAATTCCGAGTTATACGAATTGTAAGTACTAATGCCCTCATGACATCCTGTAAGTTTCAACCTGATCGGTGAAAAACTCTGGCTTTGGCACAACTGCAAACATTTTTGGTGGTGGGGTCACTTGACCTAGTCTGGTGACCTGACCTGAGATGACCCGAGCATATTTTTTCCTCAAAGTGTGCGCAATTGATGTCCTAACAGGTGTATCAAAACCCGGCGGCGCTGCGCGCCGCCATTTTTTCGCTATCTTTGAAAAACCTGAGGGGGAGCGGAAATCAACCCCCCCCCCCCCGTGCAGTGCGCGAGATATCTCTGCAACCGCTCGTCCGATTGAAAAACGGGCTTCTTTGCTGAGCAGCCTCATCCAACCTACCTTGTTTGCGACCAGTGCCGACTCATGTGGGTGCTTACCACTGTGCGTGGCCCGTGCCGCGTGAGGGGTGTTGTAAAGTGTTTTCTCGCAAAAACTCCGCAACGGCTGGGCAAATTATGTGCAAATTTGGTGTGTGGTTAGGGACCTCGCAGCCGCCAGTTCCCACAAGTCAGGGGTAGGGTGCCTCTGCACATGCGCGCGTGCAAACCCCTATTATATATCTCAGGAACGGCTGAGCCGATTGTGTTCTAATTTGATGTGTGGTTACGGACCTCTCAGCCCCCACTTTCCCACAAGTCAGGGGTGGGCGCCTCTGCACGTACACACGTGCTCCCTTTTTTGTATCTCAGAATTTACTTGCCCGATCGAGTTGAAATTCACCATACAATTCGTTCGCGCTCGCTCGTTCCTCGACAACTACGGCTGGTAAGAAATAAACTTTTCTTACTGGTAAGAAATAAACTGGCATTTTTATCGGTCAAGCAAATTATTATTTTCTGCATTTTAAAATATACATTCGGCATTACATTTCCCATAACACTAATGGTCCAATGCCCACAATGCATTAGTGTCAATGCTAATAACAATCATCAACTATGGTGTACTCGAAGAATGACATGTGTTTAACTCGTTTCTCTCAAAAATATATAATAAATGTCATATTTACTCGAAGCGTGTCAGCTTACATGCCAAATAGCGAGTAAAGTTGATATGGTGAATGATCAGCTAAGAGACATTTCATGCTTACGCATTTATTAAACTCGGGGTTCTCTAAATTCGTCGAACAAGAGCACTGACATGATATCTAAGGAATTTAAAACCTAATATTTTCCTTATAGGTAGCTGATCTGGTGCATATTGTCTTCAATTGCTTACATCAGGTTCCGTTTTTCAAGCATGATTATAAGAAAGTCCCATAGCCATATGGAGCAGTCAAAAAAGAAAATACCAGCCAATTATTCGGAAATTTAGGATCGCATAAAATCCGTTTAGCATTCGGTCAGCATACCTAACATGTTAACAGGTAGCGGTTCGATCAGTCGGTGCAATTTTCTGAAAATGACGATACTTTGACCATGTGATCGACACGGGCGACATCTATACCACTTATTCAGCGACTGCAGCGCCACCTATGCACACGACTCGTTCCATGACAGACTGTCCGCTGTTCATAGGCGAGAAGCCGGATCGGACAGGTCTGGCGACCGCCGCTAACAGTAACAGAACACGTCAAGATTCGGTTACGACAAGCGATAAATGACCAAAAAGCGATGCAATGAACACAGAAAAGCATTCTAAGAAGCCTTCGTGTATCGCAAGCCGCAGCAGTGAAGAGAGGCTACGAAGAAGAAAATTACGAAACAATAAAATTTCAGTTCAGCTAACTGTTCTGTTTTGCATTACTTTCCAGCGATTTCCATCCATTTTTATATTATTTGAATTTTAATTTCTGGATCGAAATATCTGAAAAACACACTTTCATTTCAAATCAATACAGTTATCGGATCATTCATGTGCGTTTCCACTAGTTGTATTGCTTGTATAAATTATATTATGTAATTATTTTACTTAATGCATTGTAATGGTTTTAATTAACTAAAAATTTGCCTGTCTAAAAAAAAATGTACCCTTGCCTGTTACGTACTAATATTGAATAATTCAGTGGAGCAAGATTTGATTAATCATTCTTCTTTCCAGAAGGACTATTTTTTAGTGCCGATGCTGAAAATGGGAACGCAACAGCGACCGCAAAGTAATTATTTATTCAAAACGACAAAAGCAAGGTAAAACTGCAACCTGGTGTCAAAATCATGAAGTCAAGCTTTAAATTATCTCCGTAATGATCAAATGACGTCACAACTCCGCAACGGCTGGGCAGATTAACTCCGCAACGGCTGGCCAGATTATGCTGGGCAGGGCTGAGCAGAACTTAGTGTGTGGTTAGCAGACTTGTGCTTGATTCCGCTTCAGCGGAATCGATTCCGATTCCATGCCAAGCCACATGGGTCTGATTCCGATTCCGATTCCAATAGATATTTTACTAGGGGAATCGATTCCGAATCCGATTCCAGGGCACCTAAAAAGGTTGATTCCAAATCCGATTCCATTGATTCCACTCTGTATGCCAAACAAAAATCGATCATATTTTTTGTTTTACAAATGACATGAATGACACGAATAGTAATATTAAATATATTATAGAGGTATATTTAATATGCCTATTTTGCTATAAAACGTCAAAAATTTCATGAATTTGTTGAGAAAAACAACTAGCCGGTGCTGCAAAATCGTGACAGTTCAGAAACGTCAAACAATACAATATGATATTTAGACATACCTATAACCAGTAAAACGCCTTTTTGAGCGATGACCGAGCGGGCTCACTCTGGTAAAGCTAAAACAGGTTTGAAATATGAAACGGTACGGGAACACACGTGGTAGTAACACATAGTCCTTTTAGTCCTTTTAGTCCACCATGAAAATTGCCAGGCCTCCATGCATGCCAACATACAAAATAAGTTTTATTAAATTGTTCATGATTCTTGTCCGAATTCGCCAAATAAAAGAGTACGTCCTGAGCGCTGCATGCTTCAGCGTATGAAGAAAAAAATGTTCAGATTAATAATGCCATTTTTGATCAAGAATTATTTGTGTTCATTTCGACGTTTGCGTGTGCCACGCGCTGCGGTACCACCCCTATCAGAACGCACCATACCCAAAACAAGATTGATTTGATGGTCTTATCCAATGGTGAAAACCCGATCTCAATCGGAGCAGTGGTTGCAAAGTTATTAGCTTCCGAAAAGCGTCTGTATGGCCCGGTCGGGCCGGGTCAAATGTAAATTTGTCTAGTAAGTTGACGAGAAACCTCACGGACGCTTCGCGCCCGCTCGGTAATCATGGTTGCTGTGATATCTGGGGGCTTCTGGAGCGAAGTCCTAAAACTCCAGAGAAAAAAAGTGCCTTTGATGACCTCTGGTGACCTCAATATTGGCTTTAGGAAGAAGAAAAAATGAAGTACTTTCGAATGTGCTTGTCGAGAGCTTTCGAACGCTTTTTTCCGCGTCTGTCTAGCCCTTTTAGTTTTCGAGTTAGAGGGGGGTCTAAACACCCCCCCCTGCCTCCAGCACGGGGAAGGTGGCGCCGAGCACCGGCACGGCGCGGGTTAATGAAGATGGGTATGACGGTGATGATTATAACAGTGATGACTGACAGTGATGAGCATTGCATGCTTAATGCCCATCCAGCCCAGCAGATGACGAGCAATACATATGAACCCAAACTGGTCACCTCCAACAGACTCATCTGCTCCTGGTCCTGTTTCCTGAAGAATAAAAAATACAACCAGCAGTTTGTCTTCCTTCAAAAAGGCTGCACCAGAGATGCTCCAGTATTATTTTACCTGGAGGCCAACTACAAGCTTATGCATACATTGTTCACTCTTCAGGGTTTATTAGTGTGCCGATTCCAAATATGATACTCATTTGTGGGGCCAATCAACCATCAAATCATCTTAACTGACAGATCTGCTGCTCCACATTTGGTGCAATGGTTAGGTTAGGTTAGGTAAGGTTAGGTTATGGCTCATTTTCCCCACAAATGGGTATCAAATTTGGAATCAGCACATTTAAAAAAAAAATACTGGAAAATGCAAAATGTATGCATAAAACAGGTGTTGGACTTGTAGTGTGGGACGAGTAAAATTGTACTGATGCTCCTAACCTAAAGCTGGATCGAATGATAATTCAGTAGATAACCATTTCACATCAGAAAGAAATATACTCCCTGCTGTCCATTCCCACCCATGAGCAAACCAACTTTTATGTGAAGATTATGCCCTTCTAACAAAAATAATACAGTAGATAAAAGGAAGGATATGTGCTTTCTAAATGATTTCTAAATCATGATTGTAGGGTTCTTCACCAGAGTTGTTTTCTATGCAAATGTGATCCTGTGTCTTCACTTGCTGGGCAGAACTTGTATACAAACATTGATCTCTTTGTCTTGTTATCAGACACAGGACTTCATCTGCCACATAGTTAGTCAACTTAATTGTGTGGGAGTATGCACCTGGTATACACCTAGTATCAGTGTCCTAGCATCGGACAATTTGGGTGGAAAACGACACCCTATGGATACTATTTGTTCACTCTTTTTCCCGAGTTTTACTGTGAATTTTCAACTCCTTATTTTAAAATGTATTGGATAATTGGAACCCTGATACTGATTAATGGATGTAATGCTGGGGTGGGCCTGTGTAGGGAAAGACCGGTAAGAATTGGCATAGGTACATACCTAATAACTAATACTGATCAGCGGGAAATTGGATATTGATAAAGCCAAGTAAGTATGCTTTTTGGTTGAATTTTCCACTCTATGCTTATTTTAACCAGAATATTCCACTCTGCACCCCAGCTCTAAAGTAATCCTAGGACCCTGCCTACATACCTGGTATATGCCTATATACCTGGTATACACCTAGTATATACCTGGTATACACCTAGTATACACCTGGTATACACCTAGTATACACCTGGTATACACCTAGTATACACCTGGTATACACCTGGTATACACCTGGTATACACCTGGTATACACCTAGTATACACCTGGTGTACACCTAGTATACACCTGGTCCACAAATGTAAACAGCTGGCCCTCAGCTATATGAGACCAATGCATTCAAACTGCATGTTCGGGTGACCAAGTTTAAACAACCTTCATGCTTGATTAATCACCCCATTATTGGGACTAGGAGCACCTTCAACAGATCCTAGATCACCTGTGACCAGTTGTTAGCCAATTCAGGCCCACTTAAACTTGTAGCAAGCATATCTTTTATTAAGTGAATGAAATTTGAGTAACAGTGGATGCAGGTAAGTTATTCCCAAATTTAAATGAGCTTCAAAAATGAAGTGAACTTTGATTGGTTGATGGTTCCCTATCACAACAGAAAGGAACTGAAACAGTTTTGGGTGTGACATGGAATATTGATATGCAATATTGATATGAAGAGACCTGAAATGTCCAGTATGCAAAATGTGGCAGGAACATCGACGAGATATTTGGGGCAGCCCAAATCCTGCCCCATTTGGGACAGGATTTTCCAGATCAAATTTTGCTCCTAGGTCAGCAAATACCAGGGGGGAGGGGGTCATTCATAATCATGTCTTATCTCATGTGACTTCACTTTTCAACCACATGCTGTTGACCGGGGGAGGGGTGGGGTCGGTTGTCTTCACGGTCACATTTTATCTAGTATGAATCTGTAAATTTGAATTTGTAAATGTGAATTGTAAAAATGTGTCCGCCCCTGCAGCTCAGTGGGAGAGCGCTGGACTTCTGACCTATCCCGGTAGTGGCAGCCCGGATTTGAGTCGCTTTGGCGCTCGCTATTTGCTCCTGACTGGGATGGACTGCGGCCGGTGGCAGCAGTCGCACTCAAGGTCAGGTGACGTCAGTGAGCGGGGCGAACCGTGTCCAGGTATGTCAGGCACGTAAAACTTTTGTCTCTAAATTCTGCCGGACAACAGGAATTGCGTGATCGGGTGGTGAGGTCAGGACCTGCACAACAAGCTCTGCTTAGTGTGGGTCCTAACCTCGGAAATCCATCCATACAAAACAGAAATCCATCCATACAAAACAGAAATCCATCCATACAAAACAGAAATCCATCCATACAAAACATTCAGACTAAATTTATTTTAAACAAATATAAAAAATATTACTTCTGCCCCAAAAAAGTCAGAAGCTGACCCAAAATTTGAAAAGCTGCCCAAAATTTTCCAAAGCTGCCCCAATTTTGATGTGTTAGTGCCAACCCTGCCCTAACGAGATCTCGTCAAAACTTGCCATGTTTTGCATACTGGTGAAATGTAAAGACATGCCAACTTATGATAATATGCAGCCTGTACCCCTTAGGTTAGGTTTAAGTTTGGGTTGTGAGCTGGGTTTATACAAGGTCTATTCAGTGCCCACATCTTGGCATATCATAGGACAGTCATGATCGGTGCAGGTTATATCATTGTAGCCTGATGTCGGTCAAGCCAATTTTTGAAGCTATCAGTGGATGTTGCTGACACAACCTCTTCTGGTAGCTCATTCCATGATGTCACCACCCTGTTGGCAAGGAACTTGGCTTGTAGTTGGTTGGTGGATCTTCTCTTCTTGAGCTTGAGATGGTGCCTTGAATGATGTTAAATTCTGAGATAAGGACTATTTTGGGAGGATGTCATGATTTATGATGCTAGGACACATCAATCAATCATAACATAGTTTGTCCTATGTTCATGTTTCCAACACAATAGAATGATGCCAGCTCAGCTTACCTGCTCATCCTCCTGGATAGAGGCAGCCAATGGTAGTCCATCAGCAACTCTTGCAATCATTGTCATCAAAACCATTTTGCTCTATATTTATTTTGTGATGGGAACCAAGTGCAAATTTGTGGATGAAGAGTAAGTGATGACTGCGATGCCTTGATAAGAACGAAAGCAATGTTCACATTTCTGGGGGTGCTAACTAATAGAACATACAGTAACACTAAGATTCGGAATCACCACTGTCAGAGCGCTGCCGTGACTCAAGGCCTACACGACTTGTGCGCCTTGATTCACAGCTATGTATATTTTTCGAAACGCTGAGTCAGCTTATATCCAACCCCCATCAGCGGCACTGGACTGTGATGGCCGGATGATAGCCTTTGCGATTTCGGATCAAAACAATAAATTCCGAGTATGTAGCACGTGCGCCAAATAAGAATGTTATCAAGTACGTAATCATGAGGCCTGTTCGGCATCTAAGATTATTCGAATGCGCATGCGCAGTAAAGCGCACTAAGCCTGGGCGGAGGCTAACTGGCGAATTACGTTAGAAACTATGACGTCATCTCATCTCCTGTCATGCTCCTCAGATTGTCTAGGCCAAAAATGTCTGGATGTGCCCGATTTTGGAATACAATTTCGACGATATCGGCGCCGGCGACAAAATAAGCGGGCACATATCGCGGAAACTGGTGGATTTTGAGAAAATAAAACTGAAGCAACTCACCTCATCGGCTGATGATCACGGTCTTCGTTGACGTGTTCATGACAACGTCCTCATCGCTACTTGCTTGGTCTTCCATGAAAGCATTGTTGATTAAATCAAACTTAAAATAAATGAGGAATCCCTCTTCGCTTACCTTCCATCCCGATTGCAATATATAAATCAATTATCATAAACAATTCAAAGGCACGTATTTCAGGCGTCACAACGAGATTGCAGAATACAATAAAGAAAACAGAAAACAGAAACTTATAGAAAGGCTTCTGCAATTTGTATAGGCCACTTCTGCATTGCAAATACCATTGTCCAAGAATATTCGGTCTATCTATGACTTCTTCAAAAGTGCCATGACGTCACCAAAGATGTGACGTCACTTAAACCAATGATATTACTAGATGCCGAACAGGCCTCAGCTGATGTGGCTTTACGTATTCAACTGTACTATTTTGTAAAGTGAACTTATTTCGAATGGTTGACGTTTTCTTTCATCATACCCATATTCACGATTGAAAATTGCCATATTCCATCATTTTAAATTTGATCAGATGAAGTTTTGTATATCACTAAAGCCGTGTATAAAATTATTACATGAAATGTTTACTGTAAAAAGTAAATCCAGTTTTAGAGCTGGCCAAGCTTTGTGGTAAAAGTACTTACAAAAGGGAAAGCAGAAGGAGTACATCCAAGGGTTAAAAACTGCAGTTTGTTGATCGGTTGCGGTTTTATCAACATTTAACGCCGATTTTAAAGGGAAATAATGACCTTTTGATTTTGTTAGCAACAATTTCTTAGGCTACCGCTATGGTTTTAAAATTATTTTATTTAAATTTAAGAATTAAATAAAATTATTCCCAAATTCGAAGTTGTAAGTTTGGGAAAAATACAAAACAAGTACCTTGTGTACTTCATGAAGGTCATTGACAAATTCGCCCTTCCCTACCATTGTTTACATCGATTGCGGCATTTTTGGAGGCTCTGTGACATTTCCGATCAAACTGAGCGCTGCTCGGACACACGCTAGTAGCGCTTTCGTTCTCCATGGCAACCAGGCGTCAGCCAATCAAAAGCCAGAAAAGGAATACGTTCTGGCTTTTCATTGGCTCACGCCTGGTTGCCATGGAAAACGAAAGCGCTACTAGCAACAACTCGCCACAATGGTTAAGTGCGCCGAGAAGCATGACAATGCTTTGTAAACAAATCGCCGACGCTAAATAGGTCGCCGTCGATGTGCATCGATGAGCTTCCGATTTAATTGCCAGTTTTGTGTTATTGTTTGTTAGTTTTTTGGGGGAAAATTATTATTTTTCATGATAATATAAAGCATAGTGTTGTGTACAGCCACAGACAAATTATACAATACTCCTAATGTTGAAAACAAATGAATTTATTTTCCAAAATTGAGGGTCGCAACCACTAACTATGCCGCCGTTGATGTGCATCGATGAGCTTCCGATTGTATTGCCACTTTTTCCAATCGCTGTTAGTTTTAGAAGATCGCCGGGCATATAATCACAACAAGCAGAACGCACAATATATTTTCCACTCCATTACGTAAAAAAACAATACGGGAAAAGCCCGCAGTTTGATGAGGACCAAAAGTACTTGCAAGTACCGGTCGTTAAAAGTGTGGAACGCTTATCAACTTTAACGTGAAATATCTTTCGGTAGGAAAGTTTTCATGCAAAATGTGATGAATTTACAATATATTTTGGTCTCGTCTGGCGATTTCAAGTGCTAACTCCATTTTTGTGGAAAAAGGTCATTATTTCCCTTTAACGCTTTTCAACCAATTTATTTTTGCGAAATTAATTTGAAATGAAATGTTTTCCATTTTTAACATTTTCCTGGCAATGGAAAAGCATTTGAATAACGAATTTTAATGGACGTGCTCAGAAAAAGCATTTGATTTTTGGTGGACATGCTCCGGCCAATGCACTACAATTAATGTACTTATAGTTTCCAGCCAGCACCAGGGGCGCAGCCAGGGGGGGGGCAAGGGGGGCAATAGGGTATGTCAGTTGACAAAGATGATGGCGCTGATGTACATTGTGACCCAGGGGCGTTGTGTCCTGAAAATGATTGGTAGGGCCCCAATGATGTCCGTGAAGTTAGCCAACAGCCAACAAAACGGAAATTTGCAACGGCCGACTTTTTCGCCTAAAATACGCATGTAGGTCAAGTCGCATTCGAGGGTCACGAATCTGATGTTATTTGTAATGCCAAGGTCATAGGTCAAGGTCAAATCCGTAAAGAAGGTTGTGTACTCTTATGTACCTTTTTACGGGCAAACGGTACAACGCACGGCCTCGCAATGGCCACCATTCGAAAGAGCGTCACAAAATGAAGGTGGGGTTTTCCTCTGAATTTCGATTTAGGTCACCCAAGGTCACCCATCAAGGTCAAACTATCAAAATCAACCAAAATCGACCTTATGTACCTTTTTACGGACAAACGGTACACCGCACGGCCTCGCAATGGCCACCATTCGAAGGAGCGGCACAAAATGAAGGTGGGGTTTTCCTCGGAATTTCGATTTAGGTCACCCAAGGTCACCCATCAAGGTCAAACTATCAAAATCAATCAAAATCGACTTTATGTACCTTTTTACGGACAAACGGTGCTTTGCACGGCTTTTTAAATGGCACCATTCAAAAGAGCGCCTCAAAATGAAGGTGGGGTTTTCCTCGGAATTTCGATTAAGGTCACCCAAGGTCACCCATCAAGGTCAAACTATCAAAATCAACCAAAATCGACCGTATGTACCTTTTTACGGACAAACGGTGTTTTGTACGTTTTCTTAAATGACACCATTCGAAAGAGCGCCTCAAAATGAAGGTGGGGTTTTCCTCGGAATTTCGATTTAGGTCACCCAAGGTCACCCATAAAGGTCAAACTATCCAAATCAATCAAAATCGACTTTATGTACCTTGTTACGGACATCGGTGCTTTGCACGGCTTTTTAAATAGCGCAATTCGAAAGAGCACCTCAAAATAAAGGTGGGGTTTTCCTCGGAATTTCTATTAAGGTCACCCAAGGCCACCCATCAAGGTCAAACTATCACAATCAACCAAAATCGACCTTATGTACCTTTTTACGGACAAACGGTGCTTTGCACGTTTTTTAAATGACACCATTCGAAAGAGCGCCTCAAAATTAAGGTGGAGTTTTCCTCGGAATTTCGATTTAGGTCACCCAAGGTCACCCATCAAGGTCAAACTATCAAAATCAACCAAAATCGACCTTATGTACCTTTTTACGGACAAACGGTGCTTTGCACGGCTTTTTAAATGGCACCATTCGAAAGAGCGCCTCAAAATGAAGATGGGGTTTTCCTCGGAATTTCGATTAAGGTCACCCAAGGTCACCCATCAAGGTCAAACTATCAAAATCAACCAAAATCGACCTGATGTACCTTTTTACGGACAAACGGTGCTTTGCACGTTTTTTAAATGGCACCATTCGAAAGAGCGCATCAAAATGAAGGTGGGGTTTCCTTTGGAATTTCAATTAAGGTCACCAATCAAGATCAAACCATCATACACTGATATGAATCGGCCTTAGTTGCTTCTGCGGTTGTAAGAATAATGTTTTTATCTTTATGTTTTTACCTGTACCTTCACCCTTTTCATTATCGATCTACGCATTCAAAGTACCATTTACAAGTTTCATGTTTTATTTGATACACTTGACACATGTGACTGCACAGTTCATATCTTGGTTCAGATTTCACCGGCAGTTTCTGATCCTAACATACAGACAACACAATAAATTGCACACTTCAAAGTACCGCTTTCAGCGGTGGGTCGCTAGGCGTCATTACTGGCTGATGTCACCGACCGGCTGGGCACGCTGAAACACTACTAGTCTAGCCCAGCTGACCGCGCGCCCGAAAGCTGTTCGGCCCCTCTTCCGACAGCAGGGCCGGGCGAGACCTTGTGTTGGTTGACGGTCGCTGGGTGGTGTCACGCATCACGTAAGTGCAATGCGTTGGGTCATGGAGTTGACACATGGTAGCGTTATTCTTGTTGTGTGCGTACTCAGCGGATTCCGAGGAAAACCCCACCTTCATTTTGAGGCGCTCTTTCGAATGGTGCCATTTAAAAAGCCGTGCAAAGCACCGTTTGTCCGTAACAAGGTACATAAAGTCGATTTTGGTTGATTTTGATAGTTTGACCTTGATGGGTGACCTTGGGTGACCTTAATCGAAATTCCAAGGAAAACCCCACCTTCATTTTGAGGCGCTCTTTCGAATGGTGCCATTTAAAAAGCCGTGCAAAGCACCGTTTGTCCGTAACAAGGTACATAAAGTCGATTTTGATAGATTTTGATAGTTTGACCTTTATGGGTGACCTTGGGTGACCTAAATCGAAATTTCGAGGAAAACCCCACCTTCATTTTGAGGCGCTCTTTCGAATGGTGTCATTAAAAAAAACTGTTCAAAACACCGTTTGTCCGTAAAAAGGTACATAAGGTCGATTTTGGTTGATTTTGATAGTTTGACCTTGATGGGTGACCTTGGGTGACCTTAATCGAAATCCCGAGGAAAACCCCACCTTCATTTTGAGGCGCTCTTTCGAATGGTGCCATTTAAAAAGCCGTGCAAAGCACCGTTTGTCCGTAACAAGGTACATAAAGTCGATTTTGGTTGATTTTGATAGTTTGACCTTGATGGGTGACCTTGGGTGACCTTAATCGAAATTCCGAGGAAAACCCCACCTTCATTTTCAGGCGCTCTTTCGAATGGTGCCATTTAAAACGCCGTGCAAAGAACCGTTTGTCCGTAAAAGGTACATAAAGTCGATTTTGATTGATTTTGATAGTTTGACCTTTATTGCTGACCTTGGGTTACCTAAATCGAAATTCCGAGGGAAACCCCACCTTCATTTTGAGGCAATCTTTCGAATGGTGTCATTTAAAAAACATGCAAAGCACCGTTTGTCCGTAAAAAGGTACATAAGGTCGATTTTGGTTGATTTTGATAGTTTGACCTTGATGGGTGACCTTGGGTGACCTAAATCGAAATTCCGAGGAAAACCCCACCTTCATTTTGAGGCGCTATTTCCAATGGTGTCATTTAAAAAAAAACGTGCAAAGCACCGTTTGTCAGTAAAAAGGTACATAAGGTCGATTTTGGTTGATTTTGATAGTTTGACCTTGATAAGTGACCATGGGTGACCTTAATCGAAATTCCGAGGAAAACCCCACCTTCATTTTGAGGCGCTCTTTCGAATGGTGTCATTAAAAAAAAACGTGCGAAGCACCGTTTGTCCGTAAAAAAGGTACATAAAGTCGATTTTGATTGATTTTGATAGTTTGACCTTTATGGGTGACCTTGGGTGACCTAAATCGAAATTCCGAGGAAAACCCCACCTTCATTTTGAGGCGCTATTTCCAATGGTGTCATTTTTTTTAAAACGTGCAAAGCACCGTTTGTCCGTAAAAAGGTACATAAGGTCGATTTTGGTTGATTTTGATAGTTTGACCTTGATGGGTGACCTTGGGTGACCTTAATAGAAATTCCGAGGAAACCCCCACCTTCATTTTGAGGCGCTCTTTCGAATGGTGTCATTAAAAAAGCCGTGCGAAGCACCGTTTGTCCGTAAAAAAGGTACATAAAGTCGATTTTGATTGATTTTGATAGTTTGACCTTTATGGGTGACCTTGGGTGACCTAAATCGAAATTCCGAGGTAAACCCCACCTTAATTTTGAGGCGATCTTTCGAATCGTGTCATTTAAAAAAACGTGCAAAGCACCGTTTGTCCGTAAAAAGGTACATAAGGTTGATTTGGGTTGATTTTGATAGTTTAACCTTGATGGGTGACCTTGGGTGACCTAAATCGAAATTCCGAGGAAAACCTCACCTTCATTTTGTGCCGCTCTTTTGAATGGTGGCCATTGCGAGGCCGTGCGGTGTACCGTTTGTCCGTAAAAAGGTACATAAGGGTACACAACCTTCTTTACGCATTTGACCGTGACCTATGACCTTGACATTAAAAATAACATCAGATTCGTGACCCTCGTATGCGACTTGACCTACATGCGTGTTTTCCGCGACAAATTCGGCCGTTGCAAATTTCCGTTTTGTTGGCTGTTGGCTAACTTCACGGACATGCCCCAATGCTAACTTTATAGATTTTAGGATAATTTTTACCATGCAACGTCATAGGCCTAATGTTAAAATCTGGCATTATTGGTAGGGCCCTAGCCCTACCAGGCCTATAGAAAACGACACCCATGATGTGACCCAAGCGGCGATCACCGCCAATAGCGCCAATGTATTAACCCTCGTCCGGGTAGGGGGTGGATGCCCCCCCCCCCCCCCTCTCGGTTTTCCTGGAATAACTCGCGTAGTTTCAAACCGATTTCGATATGCAACTTTCAGTACCCAACTTTTGAAAAATGTATCACATACTCTAAAGAATTTGAAGTTCTAGCCCACATGACCCGTGACCTATGACCTGTTTCTCAAGGTCATGTCAGGCGCAACTGGCGTCCCCCAGTATCGATGCTTGTAACATCTGCAGTTTTTGAGTGTTTGTTGTTCAGGAGCATATGCACAGGTGTATCCAGGTGACAGTTGTGGTGTCCACTGAGATTGTGACCTCAATTGACCTTTTCAGAGGTCAACTGAGGTCATTGACCTCCGATGACCTCAGATGACTTTTTTGGGCTTCTGGCGGTTTCTAGGACATTTTGTTACGCTGATTTAAAATTTGGGATCCATTTTACATAATTATATGTTCCACTGGGGTCATGCGCTTCCATAGGTCAACCGAGGTCACTGCCCTCAGATGACCTGACATGACCTTTTTGGAATTTGGCAGTTTTTAGGACATTTTGTGACGCTGATTACGAATTTAGCACCCATTAAGCATTATGATATGCTCATTCACGATTCTAGCTCGATAAAATTCAATTTATACGCATTTTCAATTTTGATGACATTTGGGTCATTGACATGACCTCAGAGGTCACCTAATGACCCAATACCTTAACATCGGATGTCAGCGACTTCCACTCGTCACAAGAAACACGCTCGTTTTTTAATCGAAGCTCTAGCTCAATTAGGGGCGAAACGCTAAGCGGGAGGGTCGTACCCCCCCCCCCCCCCTTACCCGAACACGTAGTGGTTTTGCCCTACCCGGGCGAGGGTTAAGTCACTGTTTGAGGGTGGCTCTAAAAATAGTTACGATGGAAAATGCTAAAGGGACAAGTCTCATGTGGTTCGCTGAAGCTTTCTGAGTTAAATGCTGCCATTTTTGATGATATAAATAATTGGGGTTGTACAAAATCGCAGGGCCTATTTTAAGGGAAACCCACTGGGGGGGGGGGCAAAAAGGTACCCCCATTTTTGGGGGCATCTTTTTGTGGCAAAAAGGTACCCCATGTTTTCCTCCGCGGATTTTGGGCGGTCACCTTATTTTGGTATTCGAGCTTAAGAAATTCACTTTTCGAATTTACAAAAATTTATTTTGTGGACATTTTTCCGAGGAAAAAAACATTATTGGGAGTCAAAAACAACAACAAAATCACAAATCCTAGATATCCATTTGGAAGAGAATGTCATTTCTTTTATTTTGACGTTTTTTATTTGCAATTTTTTTTAAAACTGTATTTTTTACGATTTTTCAAACATTTACTGTTTTCCCACCAAAAATGGCATGACAATACGTCATTAAAACGTTACTATCTCCCAAAATACTACATTAAATTCATTATTTTTTTTAAAGACGTAGAATTGATGCAGTATAAGGTACTGAAAGTTTCACACCGATATCTATCACAGTTTTAAAGTTATTGAGAAAATCCGGGAGGGGGCAGATTCTGCCTCCCTCCCCCAGCTGGGCGTGTGTCACCGGGGCTGCCTGAATTCCATCAGGTTCGCTGTTTTGTCTATCATTGAAAGCAAGGGATACATAAAAACTTCAAATTCAATCACTTGAGAGAAGAAAAAACTTCCGTTTTCATGAAGTTTTCTCCTAAGAGCTAAGATCATTGTTTTTCACGTTAACACACATGGGCGGCATACTTGTATTGCATGCAGTGGCGCAGCCAGGGGGGCACAGGGGGTGCGTGTCCCCCCCCCCTCATTGGGTCGAGGGGCCCGAAGGGCCCTCGACCCAATGTGAGAAGGCCTCGGCCCCTCAGCCCAACTCCTATGATAGGTATCAACGTAGAACTTACAATACCTTATGCTGCATTAATTCCACGTCTTTTCACAAAAGTTCAATGAAATTGATGTAGTACTTTGGGAGATCATTACGTTTTAATGACGTCATGTCACGCCATTTTTGGTCGAAAAACGATAAATGTTTGACAAATCGTAGAAAATCGAGTTTTGAAGCAGATTGTAAATGAAGAACGTAAAAAAGAGAAAATAACATTATCTTCAAAACTGCAATCTCAGATTTGCGAAAGTTTGGGTTTTTGACTCCTAAAAATAAAAATACAATTTTCCAGAAAACTTTTCACATTTGTTTTCTTGAAGATATGAAAAACGGAATATATCTGAGTGAATCAGGTATGGACGATACCCAAACCAAATTTCAAAGCAATATCTTAATTGACTTATGGCTCCGTAAGTATAAGTAACTCATGACGTATTTTTTTTAAGTTACATTTTTGGGGCTTTTATTGACCAGATACAGACAAATAAATGTCACTGCTGTTTTTCTGAGACAAAACTGGTCTAGAGACATGCCTTTTTTATTTAGATTAATCAATTTCAAATTTTGACCTTATGTGACCTGACCTTGACCATATATGGTGTCAGGTTATGAAAATGGCTGCTACTTTCAAATTCTACGTGTAAAATAACCTTCGTACACCTGTTGCCAAAAGTGACCTTTTGTGACCTGACCTTTTGTGACCTGACCTTTTGTGACCTTGACCTTTGCTTACAATTTCACTTTTTCCTAATGCGGGAGAGGCATTATATCTTTGAGAGTACTTTGTGCGATAATAGTCTCAATCTAAGCCCTAAGGCTTTGGATGGAAAGTATGGCCCAAAACTAAAATACCTTAATTTTGACTTTTGACCTGGCCGTGTCCTGAGATGTGGCCTTATTTTGAAAATGTCTCGTAAGCGTTAGATGCGACTCAATGAGAGCTTTCGATTACGGCCTTGTGCGTCTCGCTGCGGTTATTGGTTCGGAATATAACGAGGGGCTGAATCTGCCCCCCTCCAGCGTGTTCAACCGAATACCCCATCGGGGTGCGGATTATTTTGTCTTTTTAAATCAGAAAATATGTCAAATTTTGGGCGAATTTGGGCGGTTTGGGGCATGTCAGCTTGCCCCCCCCCCCCCCCCCCCCCCCGCCTGCTGGATCTGCCAGTGGCCATAAACTAAGACAAGCTACTTGAAAATCCCGTGAGCGCTTAACATTTTCAACGGAAGTTTTATACGTTGCTATTTTCTGAAGTTGTCTTTCCAAACTTACGACGGATCGTTTCGCGTAAAGCCCCTCCACACTCCATAGTCTACACATTAGTGAATGTGAATTACGTCGAATTTATGTTTCCAATCTAATATGTCATTAACGTGAGCAATCGGGACAACGTAAAATGTTAAGGGCCAGACGTTCCGCGTTTCCTCTTATTGATTGTGTTGCTGCTGGGACCTTCAAGGTGTCTTGTGCGTGCATCTAAAATGGTTAACCCACGCACAGACGGGGTTCGCACCAAGTTCGGACCCACGGGGGTGGATACCCGCCCTCACAAGATTTCAAAAGTCATGCAACGTATAGCGACAAACATAAACAAGTTAGATAGCTCGAAACAAACAAGGTCCAATGAAAGTACTAAGTCATTATTTTATGTCAGGTCATTTAGGTCATTGAGGTCACCAGAGGTCAACAAAGGTAAAATTTAGGCCATAAATGGGTGTCCTTACCAAAACCCGTCTATATCTCGAGAACAAAAAGAGGTAGCGACGCGCGAGAAGAAGAAAAAACGTCCGAAAGATTACTGGGCGGATCCAGGGGGAGGGGGGCATCAGGGGCAAATGCCCCCCCCCCCCCCCCCCCCCAGGAATCTGGGAGGGGAGACATTCAATACAAGTATGCCCCTCCCCCCCCCCCCCCCCCCGCGCGTTCCCAATTTATCGTAAAATCGTCTTTGCAGCAGTCAAAATCCAGCTATCCACAGTCAAAAAACGAAAAATTTCGCGCCGATTCGTGGCATGACACATCTTTCGCAATAGCTTATACAAATTTGGAAAATGGGAAAATGAATTCCATTAGGTAAGTGTCTGGCCGAGGCTCTCCTTGGCGATAATTGCTGGCACTGGCGGGTCCAGGGGGCATCAGCGACAATGTCCTCCTCCCCCCTCCACAGGAATCTGAGAGGGGCATTCAATACAAGTATCCCCCCCGTGCGTTCCCTGCACTGAACGTGAAAAACAATGATCCTATGAGAAAACTTCATGAAAACGGAAGTATTTTTCTCTCGAGTGATTGAATTTGAAGTTTGTATGTCTCCTTTTGTTTAATGATAGAGAAAACAGCGCACCTGATGCCATTCAGGCAGCCCCAACAGGAAAATTTCGCGCCGCTTCGCGGCATGACACAACTTTCGCAATTACTTATACAAATTTAGAAAATGGGAAAATGAATTCCATTAGGTAAGTGTCTGGCCGAGGCTCTCCTTGGCGATAATTGCTGGCACTGGCGGATCCAGGGGGCATCAGGGATAAATACCCCCCCTTCCACAGGAATCTTAGAGGGGCATTCAATACAAGTATGCCCCCCCCCCCCCCCTGCACGTTCCCTGCACTGAACGTGAAAAACAATGATGTTAGGAGAAAACTTCATGAAAACGGAAGTTTTTTTTCCTCTCTCGAGTGATTGAATTTGAAGTTTGTATGTATCCCTTTCTTTCAATGATGGACAAAACAGCGCACCTGATGCAATTCAAGCAGCTCCGGTGACACTTAACCCGCACCCCGCTGGGGGGGGGGGGGCAGAATCAGCCCCCCTCCCGGATTTTCTCAATAATTTCAAAACCATGATAGATATCAACGTCAAACTTTCAGTGCCTTTTGCTGCATCAATTCTACGCTTTCTCACCCAAAGTCCAATTAAATTGATGCAATATTGTGGGAAATAATGACCTTTTAATGACACCATGTCATGCCATTTTTGGCGGAAAAATTATAAATGTTTGAACAATCGTAGAAAATAGAGTTGTGAAGCAAATTGCAAATTAAAACGTCAAAAGAAAATAAATGACAGTTTCTTCAAAATGATCATCTCAAATATTCGAATTTTTTTTTGACCGTCCAAAATAGGAAAAACTTTTTGAATGTGAATGAGATTGTGAATTTCTTAGCTCGAATACCAAAGTAAGGCGACCGGCCCAAATATGCGGGGAAAAATGGGGGTACCTTTTTTCCACAAAAAGATGCCCCCCACGGAGAGAGGCTGGATCCGCCAGTGCGAAATATAATTTAATTTGTTGTCACTCAGGCTTCATCAGATTTGATCTCGGGCCAATAGCTAGCTCAAGGAAGGCCATCGAACGTGAAACATTCTCAAAATAACGGAATTGTTTTTAGGGAATAACTTTTGAGATACGCATGATAGAGTGATACTTACAGTTTTCACCATTGTGTTTCTCTGTCGAGACACATCGAATGGTATATCGGATGATCATGACTTAGTTAGGTCATATTCGAAAATTGACCTGTCCTGCGCTCAGGTCAAGGCAGATCAAGTTCAAATTTTACATCAATCAACGTGTCTCGACGAGCGAAGCACAATGTTGATAACTCCATTACTCTTCTACCTTCATTTGACAAAGAGTTATTGAATAAAAAACACGTAACCTCTTGGGTCACCTGAGTTGACCTCGTAGAGGTCACATAACAAAAATGTGACTTGGATCTTTGCATTTGGCATAAGAATAGTGTAGGCACCTGGTGAAAACTGGTCAAATTTAAGCGTTTTCTGTGGATTTCTACGTGTTTTCATTTTCTCCATTTACTTATAATGGAAGATCATCAAATTGAATTGACCTTCGGTCACCGATATTACAAATTCGAGATATTCGAATTGTAGGTACTTATGGGCTATGGCCTAAATGAATCATGTGAGTTTCAAACCGCTCGGTCGATCACTTTGGCACGACCACAAACTTTCAAAAACTTGCTTGGAGGTGGGATCACTTAACGTGACCTGTTGACCTAACCTGAGACGACTCGAAATAAAAAATGGCACACAATTTGGGTGAGTGTTCCCCAAAGAGTTACGCCAAGTTTGGCGGCGCTGCGTGTCGACGTTTTTCAATATTTACGAAAACCTCAGGGGACGGATATCCGCCCCCCAAGGCGTGTTAATACTTCACATCATGGTGCCAACAGGGATCAGTTGCCAGATGTTTTGTTTTGATCAGACTAAGAACTTATCAGTCAATCTACGCATAGGTTCTGTTTGACATGGGCCTGCCCGACGTTTTTTTTTGCTACTATTTAGGGGCCCGGCAAAATATAGTGGCCCAAATCCGAGGATATACCATTTTGCGCCCTTTTTTTGGGGGGAGGGGGGGTCCCGATCTGCAGATGGCCATCTGCTGGCCTTTATATGCCCCTGCCGATCTGTAGAGGGCCTCTGCTGTCATTTAGAGGGTCCTGTGGTGGTAGAGGTGGTCTGCCGGTCGAGCGCCGGTGAGGCTCTCGAAGGAAGACCAGTCAAAGTTCTTTGTTTTTCAGTGTATGCTAGTAACGTCTGAGAGGATTGCAAGGCTTTGACAATGTACGAGTATCCACCCGGCATTGGCTGGGGTCTCAGCCGAACAACATTGGTTGGGGGGGGGGTCGCCCCCCCTGGTTATCTTTCGAACCAATAACCGCAGCGTCGACCTGCAGAGGTGGTCAAAGATCTCGTCTGGACACACATCCGGGCAAACACGTTGGCCCGTACTTTCCCGGGCGACCCCCCAGTGGAAATCTTCGCATGTTGAAAACATGTAAACATGTTTCTCATCCTTCTACGATTTTGAATTAGAAGCGTCTTGACTAGACAAACACGATGGCGTAAAACAAATAGTGCCTTATCTTCATTAGGTAAACAGTTATTTGCGAGAAAAATCGGCATTTGATGACCCCTGAAGCCTAAAATAATGACTAAGCTCAAATTTGAGGACGCAAATGGCGATTTCATATTTCAAGAGGTTTAAGATTGTTTTGTTTTCGTTTGTTCCTAGCCAGCATAGTCCTCCCGGTCTTTAGATGGTCCTCCCGATTAGATGGTCCTCCCGGCCTTTAGAGGGCCCTGACGGCCTTTAGAGGACCCTTCCGGCCTTTAGAGGGCCCTTCCGGCTTTAGAGGGCCCTGACGCTCTTTAGAGGGCCCTGCCGATCTGTAGATCACCCTGCCAATCTGCAGAGGGCCTCTGCCGGCATTTAAAGGAAATAGTTCACCTTCAACATGGGATTTTGAACTGAAATAGCAGTTTTGTAGCCCGTGTTGAGAAATCCTTATCTGCAACTTTTCTTGGCTGAAAAGACTCTCCAGCCGAAGATATTTGACTTTTTGGCGAAGGAATGCGGCGCATATATGATATACCGTACCGTCTGAGAGTGCCAGCACTACCAGGGCGCATGCGCAGACCAATAACGCACACCATAACATTAATAATTTACGACCTTCTGTCCTGAAGTGGCGCGATGTAGGACCATTTTTGAGAAGAAAAAAAGAAACTGTATTAAAAAATATAATAAAATCGTGTTCTGAAAAATGTTCCGAAGGTGAACTATTTCCTTTAAAGGGCCCTGCCGACCGGTAGAGAGCTCTCTTCCAGCATTTAGGGGCCTTGTCGATCTGCAGAGTATCCAAATCAATATGTAGAGGGCCTCTGCTGACCTTTAGAGGGCTCTACCGATCTGTAGAGGCTCCTCTCCCGGCCTTTAGAAGGCCCTTCCAGCATGTAGAGGGCCCTGCTGACCTGTAGAGGGCCCTCTTCCAGCGTTTTGGGGCCCTGAAGATCTTCAGAGTGCCCTAGCCAATCTATAGAGCGCTCTCTACCGGCCTTTAGATAGCCCTGCAGGCCTTCAGAGGGCACTGGCGGCCTTCAAGGGGCCCAGCCGATCTGTAGATCGCCCTGCCAATCTGCAGAGGGACTTTGTCGGCATTTAAAGGGCCCTGCCGACCTGTAGAGGGCCCTCTTACAGCCTTTAGGGGCCCTGTCGATCTGCATAGTGCCCCAGTCAATCTGTAGAGGGCTCTCTGCTGGCCTTTAGATGGCCCTGCCGATCTGTAGAGGGCCTCTGCTGTCCTTTAGAGGGTCCTGTGATGGTAGAGTTGGTCTGCCGGTCGAGCGCCGGTGAGGCTCTCGTAGGAAGACCAGTCAAAGTTCTTTGTTTTTCAGTGTATGCTAGTAACGTCTGAGAGGAGTGCAAGGCTTTGACAATGTACGAGTATCCACCCGGCATTGGCTGGGGTCTCAGCCGAACAACATTGGCTGGGGGGGGGGGGGGGGGGTCGCCCCCCCCCCTGGTTATCTTTCGAACCAATAACCGCAGCGTCGACCTGCAGAGGTGGTCAAAGATCTCGTCTGGACACACATCCGGGCAAACACGTTGGCCCGTACTTTCCCGAGCGACCCCCCAGTGGAAATCTTCGCATGCTGAAAACATGTAAACATGTTTCTCATCCTTCTACGATTCTGAATTAGAAGCGTCTTGACTAGACAAACACGATGGCGTAAAAAATTAGTGCCTTATCTTCATTAGGTAAACAGTTATTTGTGAAAAATCGTCATTTGATGACCCCTGAAGCCTAAAATATTGACTAAGCTCAAATTTGAGGACGCAAATGGCGATTTCATATTTCAAGAGATTTAAGATTGTTTTGTTTTCGTTTGTTCCTAGCTATCATAGTTCTCGAGATATTTGGGGTTTCTGAAGCGAAGTCCTAAAACTAGCAAATCTGACCTTTGATGACCTCTGGTGACCTCAATATTGACCTGACCTAAAAAAGACAGATATACCTTCGATAGAGCTTGTCTCGAGATATCTAACGCCGTTTTCCGCTTGTCGCTACCTTGCGTGGTTTTCGAGATTGATTTTTTTTTTGGGGGGGGGGGGAAATCCCCCCCCCCCCTCCAGGACGTGTAATTATCAGAGGCCCTCCAGGGATGTCCGTGAAGTTAGCGTAATCGTCAACACACAATCCAGCGTCAAATTTATATTTCCCACACTTCGTGTGTAGGTCAATCAAACCATGCTGATTCCAAAAATTAAATCCATTTTGCGATAGCGATTGACCTTCTAGGTCAAATTTGAGGTCAAACAAAGGGGAACGTGCTGCAGCCTAAAGTTACCGTTAGATTTGCTTTAAAATGATCTCAAACGATTCCTTGGATCAAAATCTAGCATGAGCGAGACTTTCAGGTCCTGACCTTTAAGGTCAAATTGCAGGTCAAGGGACAGGGAGCAGCGTAACGGTTGATTTCCTCCACACTTCGTGTATAGGTTAACCAGACCATGCTGATTCTAAAAATCAAGTCTATTCTGCGATAGCGATTGACCTTCTAGGTCAAATTTGAGGTCAAACGAAGAGGAACGCGCTGGAGCCTAAAGTTACTGTCCGATTTGCTTCAAAATGTTTTTTAAATAAATTTAGTCCGAATGTTTTTGAATGGATGGATTTCCGAGGTCAGGCCCCGCGCTAAGCATAGCTTGTTGCGCAGGCCCTGACCCCACCAACCGATCAAGCAATTCCTAGCGTCCGGCAGAATTTAGAAGCGAACGTTTTACGTGCCCGACATACCTGGCCACGGTCCGCCCCGCCCTCTGATGTCACCTGACCTTGAGTGCGACCGCTGCCACCGGCCACAGGCCTTCCCAGTCAGGGCAAATAGCGAGCGCCGAAGCGACTCGAACCCGGGCTGCCACTACCGGGTGAGGTCAGAAGCCCAGCGCTCTCCCAACTGAGCTACAGGGGCGGACAAACGGTCTTAAACGATTCCTTGGGTAAACATATAGCGTGAGCAAGACTTTCAGTTCCTGGCCTTTAAGGTCAAATTTCAGTTCAAATGACAGGGAGCAGCGTTAACAGCGAGAGGTAACTTTAGGCTCCAGCGCGTTCCCTTTCGTTTGACCTCAAATTTGACCTAGAAGATCAATCGCTATCGCAAAATGGACTTGATTTTTGGCATCAGCATGGTCTGATTGACCTACACACGAAGTTGGGGAGAAATCAACTGTTAAAGGGATTATACGGGTTTTTCCCAGAATAATTGAGTTGCATAGTAAAACGTACTTATAAAGGTGGTAGAAGTCCCACGATAGCCACATTTTTCTGTAAATGACCTCTTCTGCACGTAAGGACATTCCAAAGTGCGCGGTGATGCTACCGCGTATTTTCTGCAGGACCGGCTGAGACAGAGCCAGTCATCTCTTCTATGCTAATAAAACACCTCACGTATGGCATATTTCCGGTAAAATAAGCAATATTTGAAAGAAAATAAACTTGTTTTGTTCTAACGACAGCAGCAATTACATAGTTTTCCCATAAAATTCTATATTTTTCATGAATTTTCATGCTAAAAAATGAATACGCCACCACCAAATTCTCATCGCTAAAGGCCAGAGAAAAGAAAACCACAAAAAACACAAAACCTCAACGAACTGTGTAGTAATACAAAGTCCCGTCAGTTTTGAATTGAATAATAATTTTGGGATCCAATGTAGGACTTGCAGATAATTCAAAACTCTAAAATTGATCTTAAGATAAAAGTGGTGGACTGAAGTGCCGATCAAGTACTCGTTATCTGATACTAGTCTCGAAAAACGCCCAAGTTTTAACGCTGATAATTTCTGAAATAATGGACTAAATGAGCCTTGAGGTCCCTGTTATATGTCTTAAACGTGTTTAAAGCTCATACAACTGCAAAAGAGTGCATTTACTTTCAGGACGGAAACCCGTATAATCCCTTTAACGCTGCTCCCTGTCCCTTAACCTGAAATTTGAGTTTAACGGTCAGGACCAGAAAGTCCCGCTCACGCTTGATTTTGACCCAAGGAATCGTTTGAGACCCTTTTGAAACAAATCAGACGGTAACTTAAAGGGAAATAATGACCTTTTGATTTTGTTAGTAACAATTTCTTAGGCTACCGTTATGTTTTTAAAATTATTTTATTTAAATTTAAGAATTAAATAAAATTATTCCCAAATTCAAAGTTGTAAGTTTGGAAAAAATACAAAACAAGTACCTTGTGTACTTCATGAAGGTCATTGACAAATTCGTCCTTCCCTACCATTGTTAACATCGAGTGCGGCATTTGTGGAGGCTCTGTGACATTTCCGATCGAACTGAGCGCTGCTCGGACACCCGCTAGTAGCGCTTTCGTTCTCCATGGCAACCAGGCGTCAGCCAATCAAAAGCCAGAAAGGGAATACGTTCTGGCCTTGCATTGGCTCACGCCTGGTTGCCATGGAGATCGAAAGCGCTACTAGCGTGCGTTCGAGCAGCGCTCTGATCCGTGAAGCAATCCGTGAAGCATCCGTGATGCATGACTGACTATCAGTATAAGTCATGAATAACAACAACATGCAAACTATACCAACTCGAATAAAATAAGAGCGGAATGAATTGAACCCCAGGCAAGCTAGTATTCGCAAAGCACTCGGCACTGCGCCACAATAGCAAAAGGTGAGGGAAATGCATATTGGATACCATATTATTACGTCACAAGTTTCTGAAGTGTCAACTACTATGAAATACAGTGATAAAATACCTTTAATAATGATTAACAAGAAAATTCAAACTTAAAAACAATAATTTGAATAAGTCTTTAATTAGCTTTCAACTCGAAATCAGATATATTTTGCAATGCTACACAAGAATGGCACCTGTGACGTCATTAACAAAGCCTGCTACGGGACTTGGGTATACTAATCAGGAACAACTCGCCAAGTGCGCCGAGATGGTTAAGTGCGCCGAGAAGCATGACAATGACTTTGTAAACAAATCGCCGACGCTAAATAGGTCGCCGTCGATGTCCATCGATGAGCTTCTGATTTATTTGCCAGTTTTGTGTTATTGTTCGTTAGTTTTTTGGGGGAAAATTATTATTTTGCATGATAAAATAAAGCATAGTGTTATATACAGCCACAGACAAACTATACACAACTCCTAATGTTGAAAACAAATGAATCTATTTTCACAAATTGAGGGTCGCAACCACTAACTATGCCGCGCTGATGTGCATCTATGAGCTTCCGATTTTATTGCCACTTTTTCCAATCGCTGTTAGTTTTAGAAGATCGCCGGGCATATAATCACAACAAGCAGAACGCACAATATATTTTCCACTCCATTGCGTAAAAAAACAATACGGGAAAAGCCTGCAGTTTGATGAGGACGAAAAGTACTTGACAAAAGGTCAGAAATAGTGCAAGTACCGGTCGTTAAAGGTGTGGAACGCTTATCAACTTTAACTTGAAATATCTTTCGGTAGGGAAGTTTTCATGCAAAATGTGATGAATTTACAATATATTTTGATCTCGTCTGGCGATTTCAAGTGCTAACTCCATTTTAGTGGAAAAAGGTCATTATTTCCCTTTAAGGCTCCAGCGCGTTCCTCTTCGTTTGACCTCAAATTTGGCCTGGAAGATCAATCACTATCTCAATATGGACTTGATTTTTTGGAATCAGCATGGTCTGATGGTCCACATACGAAGTTTGGGGAACATCAATTGTTAACGCTGCTCTCTGTCCTTTGACCTGAAATTTGACCTTAAAGGTCAGGACCTTAAAGTCTCGTTCACGCTAGATGTTGCCCAAGGAATTGTTTGAGACCATTTTAAAGCAAATCGGACGGTAACTTTAGGCTGCAGTGCGTTCTCCTTCGTTGTACCTCAAATTTGACCAAGAAGGTCAATCGCTATCGCAGAATAGACTTGATTTTTAGAATCAGCATGGTCTGGTTAACCTATACACGAAGTTTGGGGGAAATCAACCGTTTACGCTGCTCCCTGTCCTTTGACCTGCAATTTGACCTTAAAGGTCAGGACCTGAAAGTCTCGCTCATTTTGACCCAAGGAATCGTTTGAGACCGTTTTAAAGCAAATCGAACGGTAACTTTAGGCTCCGGCGCGTTCCCTTCGTTTGGCCTCAAATTTGACCTATAGAAGGTCAATGGTTATCGCAAAATGGACTTGACTTTTGGAATCAGCATGGTCTGATTGACCTACACACGAAGTTTGGGGAAAATAAAAAGTTGACGCTGGAGTTGTGTCATGACGATGACGCTAACTTCACGGACATCCCCCAGGGCGCGTGTTAAGATATTTATTTATTTATGTATTTACTCAGCAGATCACCCACTGGTTGGCCCATTGACGGGTAAAGTCACATATACCTACAAAGACACATGCAGCACACAATAAATACACTGATCTCACTCGCTGTCTAACAAGTAAAACATCACAATATATGGCCTAAGTAGTGCTACGCGTGGAGCGGATAAGCCACTGTCGTCAGTTTCTTCGCATAAACCTTGGCTTGTATCTTGATTTGGTAGAGTGAATCTCTAAAAATGTCTATCTGTTCATTCTGATGTAGGAATTCGTTCATCTTTCGTGTCATTCTGCAGAACAGACCATTTTTGACAGTCTCCACACGGGCAAAAGGGACAGCGAATAAATCTCGACGTCGAACTGAGCGGGCTGGGACAGCAAAGCCAAACCAGGAACGCAAGGAGATGGAGTCAATTTTGTGCTTGAAAACACGAGCAACATAGACCAGGTCATGCTGGGTACGTCTGACAGCCAAAGAGGTGAAGGAGTGTGCTGAAAGTAAACGGTTGTATGCAGGGACTCGTCGAAGGACATTTGACTGGGGGGCAGGCTTAAGATGACTTATTTTAATTTCACCCATTTTTGTCCACGAAGTCACACTTACTCAGAACAGGAAGGTTGACAGAAAGGTTGCCCTAGACTGTGTAAAAGCGTGAAAATCGGTTAAGTTTGTCTAGTCGAGGAGGATTTGGGGAGATATCTTGACGGTACAGCTTGACGGTACAGGTGACGGTACAGCTGGTCTCCAGCTGAGCCGAGAGTCGTGGGAGTGATGCGGTACAGCTGGTCTCCAGCTGAGCCGAGAGTCGTGGGAGTGATGCGGTACAGCTGGTCTCTAGCTGAGCCGAGAATCGTGGGAGTGATGCGGTACAGCTGGTCTCTAGCTGAGCCGAGAGTCGTGGGAGTGATGCGGTACAGCTGGTCTCTAGCTGAGCCGAGAGTCGTGGGAGTGATGCGGTACAGCAGGTCTCTAGCTGAGCCGAGAGTCGTGGGAGTGATAAGTGATAAGATAAGGAGACATAATTTAGTCAAAAATATAGATATTGTTTTTTGTGGGGGAGGGCGGCGGGGGGGGGGGCATCGTCCATACTTGGGTCTCCAATATATCTCCCGGTTTTCGAATATATTATACAATTTTATTTTGGGATGAAAAATGCTTTTTGGGGGAACAATTTCCACAAAATAAAACTTTTCAAATACGAGAGAAAAAAAACGGAAGATATATTGGAGAACCATGCATGGACGATGCCCGTCCCGCCCCCCCCCCCCCCACAACAAAAATCAAAGCAAAGTATATATTTTTGACTGACTTATGTCTCCCTAAGTACCAGCCTCCTCCTAAACTTGGTTGCTATTTCCAAACACGCCACCCCCACCCCTCCCGAAGAACTTTCGCAATAGCAAAAACAATCAATAGCTCTATCAACGTGAAACTTTAAGGACTTTTTCACACATAAATTTTACGTTTTCTGTGCAAAAAAAATGAAGCAATTTCGTCGAACAATCTTTGAGATATAGCGCATTGAGTGCCGTCACTACACACGAGTTTGACGAAAAAAATCAGCTAAAATGTAACACTGTACAAAGGTCATATTTTGGAAAAATGCAATCAAAAACCTCAAAAGATTTATAAAAAAAAAACGATAGCATGGGCTACAAAATGGATATCTCGGAGTTTGTAAATTTTGTTTTTTGCCCCCTCCCCTTCCCCCCCCCCCCCCCCCCAAAAAAAAATCATTTTGTTAAGGATAGTACAAAAAAGTGAAATATATTATAAAAAACATGGGAAATTCCTTAACAATTTGTTTAACAATATCACCATTTTTGACTGACTTATGGCTTATAAAGTACTTGGGTAACTCATGACGTTTGTGTAGTGGTATTTATGACCGGGTGCGAACAAATTAACGTCACCGCTGCATTTCTGAGGCAAAACTGGTCCAGAAACATGTTTTTTTATATTTATCAATTTCAAATTTTGACCTTATATGACCTGACCGTGTCCTAAGTTTGACACTAACTTCACTTAAATAAAGTCAGGTGGTAAAATGGCTATCACTATCGAATTATACGTGTAAAATAAGCCATAAAACATATGTCATGACTTTCGTAAATATTTTGCACATGGTGACCTTTTGTGACATTGATCTTGACCTTGACTTTTGCCAACAATCTTACTTTAGCTCATGCGGGATGTGTATTATTATGCCTTTGAGCGCACTTTGGGTGATCATGGGCGCAATCGAAAGCATTGGATGGAAAGTACTGTATGTTCCATACACTCAAATACCTCGATTTTGACCTTTGATCTGCCGTGACCTGACATGTGACCTCAGTGTGAATCTTTTGAGTATGCTTTAGATGTTTCATTGAAAGCTTTCGAATGCCGCATTGCGCGTCTCGCTGCGATCATTGGTTCAGAAGATCCCCCCCCCCCCCCCACCAGTCAATGGCGTTCGGCTGGGACCCCCATGGCAAGGGCGGGTTAATTGTGCTGACAGATGACAGCCAGAATGGACCAGTGTGGCTAAATTTCCAGATTTAGCTTGAAAATGGCATCTGTACCTACATGAAATATACATCATAGTTTAAAAATGCCTACATAACTATTAACTATTATCACTTTATTGGCGTTCCTCGCAGGAAGGTTCAAATTAATATGACATGACATTCATTCATTCGTCATTTACTTGGTTTAAGGTTTTGGAGTAATGTCCAACACTAATCCATGCTTTTCCCAGTTCATCTAAGTTCCAAAATATATGCTGAAAACTGGGTAAGTGAATACCTTTAAGCTGTGCGACTTTCAAAGACATAGACATAGACATAGACATATATTAAGGCCATCCACGATAAGCTCATGGCTATTACGGCCCCTCGTCAGAGGTTTTTTTTTTTTTTTTTTCCCCGGACCGGCCTATAGCCATATTCCGGGTGGGGAGTGACATCTGGCAATTTGCCAGGAAAAGAGTTACGTTATCCGGTTTATGTGACCCGGGACAAACTAGGGACTAGGGCAGCTATTTTACGTTACTAGTTACGTTAACCGGTTTATTTGTACCCGGAAAAATTATTTGTCCAAAGTAAATATAATATCTAACATTACGTTAAGTATTTCGTTCAAGGTCAAATATAATATCTAGCATTACGTTAAGTATTTCGTTCAAGGTCAAAAATAATATCTAGCATTACGTTAAGTATTTCGTTCAAAGTCAAAAATAAGTCAAACACGAGACACACATGCATACATATTTTTATTACAATACACTTGTACAGTGTCAGTGTTGATGGAGCCGTGGCGGTGCCGTCATTGCCACAACGGGAGACTGTTGCCAGTCTCCCTGGCTCCGGCGCCTCGGCAAGACCTGGTTGTGGGGTGTATTTAGCTGGGCGAAAAGTCCTGAATAATAAAAAACCCAGCGTCTAAGGCAAAGGGGAAAAAACCTGCGCGGTGGGCCAAAAATGCGCAAGGCCAAAAACCCCTGTTATATTTGATTAGCTAAACGTGTTTGGTAGAGATAATCTAAGAGGAGACCTATCAATTCAGGATAACTATCACCTAACAGTGTTTGAAGATTTAATGTGATGCCATTTTGTTGTGTGTAATTAATAATGTTCTGTCGTTTATCGTTGTGTACTGGGCAAGTAATAAGTAAGTGCTTGATTGTGTAGCGCGGATAACCTGGGCAATGTTGGCAATTTGGTGGCGGGAGATTCTCCATAATATAATAATGAGTAATTTTTGTATGACCGAGACGGAGGCGCGCCAAAATTACCTCCTTCTCTCTACAATTCTGGTGACTGGATATAAAATGTTGGACTTTTGGCTTAATTGGATAAAGATGAAAATGCGGAGCGGCGTCCCACTCGCTCTGGCGCAGTACGCTAAGTTGAGAATTAATATAATTTAACACGTCTGATACTGGGCTTGGAAGTTGGTTTACTGAAGGTAATTCTAGGCTCAATTTCGCAAGTCTGTCGGCTTCCTCGTTTCCCGGGATACCTGCGTGTCCTGGGATCCAGAGGAATTTAATACTATTGTTTTTACTGTTTAAATACTTGATTAGTTGTCTGATTTTAAATACTATCGGGTTTCTACATTCACTAATCGAAGAAATAGCCGTGAGCGAGGCGGACGAGTCTGTGCAAATGACTACTTCCTTAAGTTTTTCTTTTCTGACGTATATTAATGCTAATAAAATGGCTGACAATTCCGCTGTGTATACGCTATTTATGTCGGGAAGTCTAAAGTTATTGCTAACTGTGTTTGTGTAGAATGCACCACCGGTTCGGCCTTCGCCCCGTGAACCGTCTGTGTATATGTATGTGTATGTGTTGTGTTGTGATTTGTGTTCGTGGAAGAGTGAGAGTGTTTCTGACGCGGTGACTGTGTTTTTGTTGTGTGTGAAGAGGCGGTGTGTGTCTGGTGTTGTGTCGAGCCAGTGAGGTGTGAGTGGTGGCGTTGGCATTGTGGTGATGTGAGCGATGTTGAATAGTGTGAGTGTTTGTCTGATTCTGTGACTGATAAGCGGGTGTCGTTTTTGTAGTAGTGTTTGTCGTCTAGTGGGTGCGGGGTGATTTAAAATGTGGAATGTTGGGCGTGTGGGGTGTGAACTTGCTCTGGCGTAGAATCTAAGTAGTGTGTATTTGCGTCGGCGGCAGAGTGTGGGAATGTTAGTGTCGATGTGTAAGTTTGTGGTGTTGGTGGTGCGGCAGGCTCCAGTCACGATGCGCAAGGCAGCGTTTTGGACAGTTTTCAATTTTTTTTATTTGTTTGGAACATATGTCATCAAATAAGAATGCGTTATAATCCAGTACTGGGCGTATCAGGGAAGTATATAGTTGGAGGAGAGTGGCCCGATCTGCGCCCCACTCTCGACCAGCCAATGACTTCATAATATTAATTCGTCGCGTACATCTCTGCACTAAATCGTTGAAGTGTGGGATGAACGAGAGACGTGTGTCTAGCGTTATTCCCAGATACTTGAATGATTTGACGAAAGGGATAGTTTGATTTTTATATTTTAATGGAATGTAGGGTTCCACATATGCAGGTTTCTTTGAAAAAATTAGAGATGCAGATTTACTTGGAGAAATTTCCAGACCCCATTGGTCGCACCATACTTTTATATCAATGAGTACTAGTTGTAACATTTTGCTGGCTTGATCGACACTCGGGTGCGAGAACCACACCGCCAGGTCGTCAGCGTACATTGAAAATTTGAGACCTTTGTCGATCTTATTAATATTACTGAAGATGTCGTTAATCATAATTAAAAATAGGGTCGGGGAGAGGACCGATCCCTGTGGGACACCGTGGTCCTGATTTTGATTTGGAGAATATGTGTTGCCGCACCTTACATTAAAAGTTCTATTTTCTAAAAAGTTTTGGATAAATTTGGCGAGTCGACCTCGAATTCCGGCCTTATGGACCTTTACTAGAAGTGCGGTTTTGTTGACTCTGTCAAACGCAGCTCTCAAATCAAGAAAGAGGGCAACTGTGACCTCTCTCCCTCGAAAGCCGCGCTGGACAGAGTCGATAAGACCAACTAAATTGTCCGCAGTGGAGCGACCAGGTCGAAAACCACTTTGGTGTGGGGAAAGTAAATTATTTGATTCAATGTATGTCCTGATGCGTCCATTAACCATGCGTTCGAATAGTTTACATGCACAACTGGTTAGAGAAATAGGGCGATAGCTA
>JAXIVJ010002904.1:92500-101629 GCA_036785665.1 Chirona hameri
ATGCGACGGAGACAGCGGGACCGGACGACACGTTTTGGGAGACGGTGTCGCGGCACTTCTACTACGGCGCGAATAAATCTATGCGGACTAAAGTCGCAAAAAAGGTGGTGCAGCGTCTCACAAAGCGGCTGCAGGTCGTCAATAGGACATATAACAGTGACCCAGAATAATATGTACGCGATGTTACATGTTGGAACAGAGAATGGTCGGAAAGAAAGTCATTCAGGCGCTTCTTGGCAGGGTCACTGGTGGATTTTAACAAGTCACAGTTCAGATCACCGCAGATAACTACCTTAGTTTTCGGATGTTCGAGGAGAACGTGCTGGTACTGTGTCTCGAGGTCTGAAAGGTCGGCCTCTATATCCGCGACACGGTGCCTGGGAGGGCGGTACACCACACCCATGACGAACCGACGCTTATTGTCCGGTCGCACTCAAGTCCACAACATCTCCAGCTGACTGGTATCCACGGGCCCAGTGGCCACGTTCAGTGGGGACACGCTTAGACCGTCCCTCACGGCCAGTGCCACCCCACCGAAGCCCCGCCCGTCCCGCCGGTCAGCTCGGCAGAGGCGGTAGCCGGGGAGGATCAGCAGGCGACTGGGCGTAGATGGTCGGAGCCAGGTCTCGCAGAGTCCCATCAAGTCGTAATGCTCGCTGTGGAGGTGGTCATCGAGCTCCAGGAGTTTGGGCTTCAATGATTGGATGTTGATAAGTCCGATGGCGAGGCAGGATCCCAGTGCAGCCACGGAGGACGCGCTTCGGCGGCGGCCGCCCCTGCTCCCCCGATGCCGGGCGCTGGGCGCGCGCCTGCCGCGCCTGGTCCGGCGCGTGCGACGGTCGGAGCCCGCTGATTGGTCGACCGGCGGTGCCGACCCCGCTCCCAGCACACGGTCAGCCGGTGTCGGGTCCGGGCCAAGTTCAAGGTCACAGGAACTCTCCCGATCCAGCCGCCGGGAGCCGGCCGCCGGGGGCCGAGACGCAGCAGGGGCCGCAGCCTGCACCAGGGCGCGGACAACAGCCAGCAGCACGATGGACCGTAACAGGTCACGATGCACGGAACGGAGCAGCAACATGGTGTCACCGAAAAGGACTGCTGCTCCTCACAGTGCACCTCACGCTGTCCTCACTTCACACTGGCGTTATGGCTCCTCACAGTGCACCTCACGCTGTCCTCACTTCACACTGATGTTATGGCTCCTCACAGTGCACCTCACGCTGTCCTCACTTCACTTCACACTGGCGTTATGGCTCCTCACAGTGCACCTCACGCTGTCCTCACTTCACACTGATGTTATGGCTCCTCACAGTGCACCTCACGCTGTCCTCACTTCACACTGGCGTTATGGCTCCTCGCAGTGCACCTCACGCTGTCCTCACTTCACACTGGCGTTATGGCTCCTCACAGTGCACCTCACGCTGTCCTCACTTCACACTGATGTTATGGCTCCTCACAGTGCACCTCACGCTGTCCTCACTTCACACTGATGTTATGGCTCCTCGCAGTGCACCTCACGCTGTCCTCACTTCACACTGGCGTTATGGCTCCTCACAGTGCACCTCACGCTGTCCTCACTTCACACTGATGTTATGGCTCCTCACAGTGCACCTCACGCTGTCCTCACTTCACACTGATGTTATGGCTCCTCACAGTGCACCTCACGCTGTCCTCACTTCACACTGGCGTTATGGCTCCTCACAGTGCACCTCACGCTGTCCTCACTTCACACTGATGTTATGGCTCCTCACAGTGCACCTCACGCTGTCCTCACTTCACACTGATGTTATGGCTCCTCACAGTGCACCTCACGCTGTCCTCACTTCACACTGATGTTATGGCTCCTCACAGTGCACCTCACGCTGTCCTCACTTCACACTGATGTTATGGCTCCTCACAGTGCACCTCACGCTGTCCTCACTTCACACTGATGTTATGGCTCCTCACAGTGCACCTCACGCTGTCCTCACTTCACACTGATGTTATGGCTCCTCACAGTGCACCTCACGCTGTCCTCACTTCACACTGATGTTATGTTTCTCACAGTGCACCTCACGCTGTCCTCACTTCACACTGGCGTTATGGCTCCTCACAGTGCACCTCACGCTGTCCTCACTTCACACTGATGTTATGGCTCCTCACAGTGCACCTCACGCTGTCCTCACTTCACACTGATGTTATGGCTCCTCACAGTGCACCTCACGCTGTCCTCACTTCACACTGATGTTATGGCTCCTCACAGTGCACCTCACGCTGTCCTCACTTCACACTGATGTTATGGCTCCTCACAGTGCACCTCACGCTGTCCTCACTTCACACTGATGTTATGGCTCCTCACAGTGCACCTCACGCTGTCCTCACTTCACACTGATGTTATGGCTCCTCACAGTGCACCTCACGCTGTCCTCACTTCACACTGATGTTATGGCTCCTCACAGTGCACCTCACGCTGTCCTCACTTCACACTGGCGTTATGGCTCCTCACAGTGCACCTCACGCTGTCCTCACTTCACACTGATGTTATGGCTCCTCACAGTGCACCTCACGCTGTCCTCACTTCACACTGATGTTATGGCTCCTCACAGTGCACCTCACGCTGTCCTCACTTCACACTGATGTTATGGCTCCTCACAGTGCACCTCACGCTGTCCTCACTTCACACTGATGTTATGTTTCTCACAGTGCACCTCACGCTGTCCTCACTTCACACTGGCGTTATGGCTCCTCACAGTGCACCTCACGCTGTCCTCACTTCACACTGATGTTATGGCTCCTCACAGTGCACCTCACGCTGTCCTCACTTCACACTGATGTTATGGCTCCTCACAGTGCACCTCACGCTGTCCTCACTTCACACTGGCGTTATGGCTCCTCACAGTGCACCTCACGCTGTCCTCACTTCACACTGATGTTATGGCTCCTCACAGTGCACCTCACGCTGTCCTCACTTCACACTGATGTTATGGCTCCTCACAGTGCACCTCACGCTGTCCTCACTTCACACTGGCGTTATGGCTCCTCACAGTGCACCTCACGCTGTCCTCACCTCACACTGATGTTATGTTTCTCACCAGCGGGTGTCTCACCATCGGTCCACTCGGATGGAACGTCAGGTCGAACGTCAGGTCGTCAAGATGTGATCAATTCGGCAAAACTAGCAGTGATTCTGTCATATAAAAATGTGCATGCTTTTATTGAGAAATAGACCCATTTTACCTGCGTCGGTTTCCGCTACTGTGTGTTTTCTTTCATTTGCAGCATCTTGCAGTGATCATGATACTTGTCATCGAAAGTTTTGCTAATACCTATAATATAAAACATCGTTTGAGTTATTATTGTCATTATACACCATCTGTCATCGAACAGTTACAATAACTATATATGTATTGTATATGTCATGTGTGTGCATCTGGTCGTATGGCCTATAACAGGGGTGTAGGCTGTAGCTTCTCCAGAAAAGTTGGGGGAGCTGGAAAACAAATCGCTTAAAGTACCATGGAAATTCACGCTAATACAGATTTATCCCCGGATTTGACCCTCTTCCTCGTCCAAGTGGGGGGGGGGGGGGGGGGGGGGCGAGGCTGAGGCCACCTCAACTGAATAGGATCCTACATCCCTAGCCTATAACTTGCACAGAACAGTTAAAATGTGCATTTCGCCAACAATTATCACCTGTTTAAACTTGCTCCCTCCCCCTCCCCCCCCCCCCCCCCAATGGCCGTTTTTTGCCTCAACTGGAGGGGACAGGAGCCGTGACTGGGGGGGGGGGGGAGGGGGGGTTACAGATACAGATACAGACTTTTATTAAGGTCGTCCACATGTGCCTGTGGCTATTACAACCTCTCGTCATGAGTTAAAAACACAGGGAACATGGTCAGAAAAAGCATACAATAAAATCACACAAGTAAAAACAAGAATACAAAACACTGACACACGCCAACACATACACACACACACACACACACACACACACACACACACACACACACACACACACACACACACACACACACACACACACACACACACACACACACACACACACACACACACACACACACACACACACACACACACACACACACACACACACACACACACACACACACACACACACACACACACACACACACACACACACACACACACACACACACACACACACACACACACACACACACACACATACAATCACTAAAACCAGTCGGCATGACGGTGAGAATCGCTGCGTCGGTCAGTCCGGTGCCCGCGGAGCGGCAGCGAGATGTCGCCGCACTTGGCGACGAAACAGCGGCACGGGCAGTCCTAAAAGGTCGCGTGGCAGGGCGTTATACAGCGCTGGTCCCCGGCAGGCAAAACGCCGCCGTCCCATCTCCGTGCGTGACCGGGGAACAAACAACATGTGGTCCTGTCGCGTGGCCCGCTCGGTAGCGCGGGCCTCTGCTACGGTGGACAGACTCGCAGCCAGCTGTTCAGGCTCGCCGCAGCAACGCACCTTGTGCGTGAGGCACAGTGTGTGGTAAGTGGCCATGCCCTCCACGCCGAGCCACCCCAGCCTCCCCAGCAGCGATTCTCACCGTCATGCCGACTGGTTTTAGTGATTGTATGTGTGTGTGTGTGTGTGTGTGTGTGTGTGTGTGTGTGTGTGTGTGTGTGTGTGTGTGTGTGTGTGTGTGTGTGTGTGTGTGTGTGTGTGTGTGTGTGTGTGTGTGTTAACTAGGGGGCAACATGTTGCCCCCTAGTTAACATGTTAGACAAGTCCCTGTTTGTATGAGAGATACTCCGAATTTACGCATGAATGCATTGTCAGCCAAATAAGGAATTTGTGTTGTATCCGCTCGATGCGATCCGTACGCGTGTAAAGTTAGCAGGAGTTCGATATTCGGATATTCAGCAGATATTCGGAAATCGACGACCCCTTCGATTTCGCTCAAATTTTGCACACAGGTAGCTAATAGCCTCCTAAACATCCCCCTTTGAATGATTTTGCGATGCATCCCATAGTAAGGCCTCTAGAGGCCAAATAGAGTGAATGGTAAAATCTACGACCCCTTCGATTTCGCTCAAACTTTGCACACAGGTAGCCAATGACCTCCTGAACATCACCCTAAAAGGATTTTGCGATGCATCCCATAGTAAGGCCTCTGAGGCCAAATAGGGTTCATGGGGAAAATCGACGACCCCTTCGATTTCGCTCAAATTTTGCACACAGGTAGCCAATGGCCTCCTGAACATCCCCCTAGAAGGCTATTGCGATGCATCCCATAGTTAAGCGTCTAGAGGCCAAGGCCTGGGCAGATATTCGAAAAATCGACGACCCCTTCGATTTCGCTCAAATTTGGTGCAAATGTACCAAATGACCACCAAACATCAACACCAAAAGGGTTGTACGATGCATTCCATAGTTAATCGTCTAGAGGTCAAAATAGACGTCTGGGCAGATATTCGAAAAATCGACGACCCCTTCGATTTCGCTCAAATTTCTTTCAAATGTACCAAATGACCACCCAACAATAGCACCGGACTGGTATTTCGCGCTCTTCCTACCAGCCTGAAATGATCGAATCATGAGACCCAGTGCCACCTTTTGTAATATCTGCCCAGTGGTACACCTTTTCTTACGATGGAGTGCGATTCAAATGTCAACTTCTGATCCAAAACTACACCTAAGTCACGCATCGTGGGCATACGTGCTAAAACCTCTCCACCTATTGCGTAAGGACTGATAATGGGCAAGCGCTTGAGAGTGATGGTAAATGACTTGCACTTGGATACGTTAAGCTTAAGTTTCCAAGTCGACGACCAATTCACAAGGCGAGCGAGATCAGCATGCAGCAAGTCGGCGTCTGCGGTCGAGCGCACTTCTCGGTGGATCTTAACATCATCAGCGTACATAAGACATCCCGACTGAACATGCGATGGTAAGTCATTGATAAACAAAAGAAACAGAAGAGGCGACAACAGACTGCCTTCTGGCGTACCAGACGTCACCGGGATCCAAGAGGACGTTTGGCCATTGAGCACCACACGCTGCTGACGGTCGTATAAAAAAGAAGCGATCAATGCAAGGGCGGTCCCAGTGATACTGTACGATTGCTGCAGTTTGTGCAGCAAGAAACGGTGGTCGACACTTTGGAAAGCAGCAGAAAAGTCCGTGTAAATACAGTCGAGCTGGGTGCCATTTGAAATGGCCTGCCATCCAGCGCGTACAATGGAAGACAAGTTAGTTTGACAGGAGCAATGAGGAATACAACCATGCTGTTCCTCTGACAGACATGAGCGTAAAGGGTCTCACAGACGATTCTCTCTAGAACCTACCCTTATATTTTTAAGATAAGATATAAGATAAGATATGACTATCGCGTTGAAGGAACTCCTCGTATCACAATGTGGTGTGTTTTTCAACAACATTTGTAAGCAAATGATATATAAAGCTTTCTGTATATCAAGATAGAATCAAGAGCAGTTATTTTGTAGAGATTTTGTAACTTCATCGTACATGTGCACAATCGGCATGTACGTACTGTGTTGTTTCCTTAATCCGAATTGAAGAAGATTCAGGATATTATTTTGATTAACCCACGCCCCGCTGGAGGTGGCAGAATTCCTCCCTCTCTGAATATCTCCAAAATTTGAAAACAATTATAGATATCGACAGTAACCTTTCAGTGCCTTGTGCTACATCAATTATACGTCTTATTACAGCTTTTCAATGCAAATAGTGGAGTACTTTGGGAGGTAATGAAGTTTTAATCACGTCGTCATGCCATTTTTGGTGGAAAAACAAGAAATATTTGACAAATCATAGAAAATCGAGTTTTGAAGTAAATTGCAAATAAAAAACCGCCGAACGAAAGGAAATGGCATTATATTGAAAAGGCTATCGCGGATTTGCGAAATTTCGAGTTTTGACTCCCAAAAATACAAATATATTTTTTCGTTGTCGAAGGTCGTTGTTTTACAACATAAAACATACTGTACTGTTTTAATTATGTGCCCCCCTTGGCTACGAAGGCCCCTCTGATCCCATTTGGCCCCTCCCTGGGATAAATCCTGCCTACGCCCCTGGCGGGCCCTATAATAGGTTCGTTCGCGACAACAACAAAACAAAAAACGATAGTCAACAAACATCGTGACATCGAAGATTTATCAGAACGCACGTATGTAATATGCGCCGCGAAGCGGCGCGTTTTTTCTCTTAATTTTGCACCATTTCGCATAAAATAGGTGGGTTTTCAGCAATTTGATGGGGGCACCAGGGCATTGGTGCCCCGCCTCCCAATCCTCCTGGATTCAAGGGGGCCCGGTGCCCGGTGCCCCCTGTTCCCCCGCCTATGTAAGCGGATCCCGACTCCCGAGGGCCCTCAGGGTCAGTCGAGTCCGATACGTTGTTGCCTCTGGTATAAAAGCACGTTGGCATGCCCCTTCATAGCCCAAGGGACGGGAGGCATGAAGGGACATATTTTTATTTAATTTAGCAATTCTAATTTAGCATCATTTCGCGAAAAAAAGTTTTCCAGCGACCTTGTGATTTCATGGCGGCACCAGGCCATGTCACCATTATTTTCCCCTCCTGGATTCAAGGAAGCACGATGCCCCGGCACGGTGGTGCCCCTGGTACACCGGCGCGGTGGTGCCCCTGGTACACCGGCGTGGTGGTGCCCCTGGTACACCGGCGCGGTGGTGCCCCTGGTACACCGGCGTGGAGTTGCCGCTGGTGCACCTTCGTGGTGGTGCTCCTGGTGCCCCCGTGTGGTGGTGCCCCTGGTACACCGACGTGGTGGTGCCCCTGGTACACCGACGTGGTGGTGCCGCTGGTGCACCGGCGCAGTGGTGCCGCTGGTGCACCGGCGCGGTGGTGCCCCTGGTACACCGGCGCGGTGGTGCCGCTGGTGCACCGGCGCGGTGGTGCCGCTGGTGCACCAGCACGGTGGTGCCCCTGGTACACCGGCGCGGTGGTGCCCCTGGTACACCGGCGCAGTGGTGCCGCTGGTGCACCGGCGTGGTGGTGCTCCTGATACACCGGCGCGGTGGTGCCCTTGGTTCAAAGAACACTGAATGATATGCGTCGCGTAGCGGCGCAGCAGTTTTTGATTTACTTTATATTTTTGTTTGTTGAATTTTTTGCTTTATTTGGATTTTTTGCTTTATTTGTTGTTTTTTTGCTTAATTTTTGCTTTATTTTTGCTTTATTTTGGGGTTTTGGTGGTGCCCCGGGGCGGTGGTGCCCCTGGTGCCCCCGGTACCCCCGGCGCGGTGGTGCCCCTTCACGGCCCAAGGGGGGGGGGGGGGGGTCATGACCCCCGTGACCCCCCTGGATCCGCCACTGGTTGTAGCACTGTGGCGTTATGTGGCGGAAATGGCGCATCAATGTAGTGTGCTACTAGGGTGGTAGGGTAGCTTTTGTGGCAAATTTTGTTAAAATTTTCCTTCTTTCCTTCGCAAAAGCCTGCCTATTTTTTAAAATTCAATAGCATTTATGAAGTCCGCACGAGACACAAAGCAATACGATACACTGATATCGCATGCATAAAATTTATTGCTCGTAAAAACGGCTACCACCCCCGCCCCCATGGTCACGAACCTCGACTGCGTTCTTGGTCAAATTGCCCCTCCCCACCCCTTCTTCATCAGCCGTCTGGGGCCGCCCTTGACTGTACAAATTATATATTGTAGCACCATTTGCGGCACTTTAAATGATACAAAGAGTACACGACTAATATTGCAAATACCTATGGCCAACGTTTTTTTACAATCAATTTACAAACAAAAAATGCTGAAATAGGGGCACTCTCAAAATATAGTGGGCCAAATCCGTTGAGTTTTTAGATTTGGGTATAGGTAGGGTACCACTTCAATTGATAAACCCACCTTGAATATTTTCTGGATCCGCCCCTGGTGTTGCAAGCCTGTAGAAATGTAATAACAGCATATTTTGTACCCGGTTGGGTAGAGCGGGTCTGTAAGTGAAGAAAGTGACACCTCTCTATAGGTACCGTGGGTATGCGGGCCTAAAATTGGCTGCTCTAGCAGAAAGCTTATTGTTAAGAATGAGCTCTTGGATTTAAAAAAGTCACGCAGGTGGATATCCTACCATGATATATATATATATATATATATATATGGGATAAA
>JAXIVJ010002905.1:0-25000 GCA_036785665.1 Chirona hameri
GAACACCAGTCAGAATAGGTACTTTTCTGCACTAAAACTGAAGTGGTATTTCTTAACAAATTACCATCGAGTCTTATTCATTTAGTTAACCGTTCTTTTCATTTAGACCTGCGTTAATTGAAGGTTTTTTCTTTCGCTGATTCGAGTATGTCGTTGTTATACAGACACGATGGCAATTACCTGCACCCTCCCCCCCTAGTGACCCGAGTTCAGCTCGACTGGGGGCCGGCGGCTTCACTGGGGGGGGGGGGGGGCTGCGGCCCCCAGTTAACATGTTAGAGGAGGCCAGGCACGTAGCCAGGATTTCGTCCAGGGTGGGGGGGGGGGGGGGGGGCGGCGCCTCGAAAGGGCCCCTTCCCGAGCGTTGAAAGGGCCCCTTCCCAAGCGGTTGAAAGCCCCCCCCCTAAAAAAACGCATGAAAAGGCACGTTACAAGGCTGGAAAATGCAGTATGGCAGGTATAGCATGGGCCATACCAACGTTTAGGAGCTGGAGTTAGCAAACTGTCACATCAACTTTGGAACCAGCGACACGAATTTGGAATCAGCTATACCAACTTGGAATATTTTTTTAAGCTCAAGACCTGGAACTCTTAAACAAATTGCGCGGCGGAGCGGCGCGAAAATTTTGAGTATTATGCCCTGGGTTGCTTTCTCATCAATGCGTCGCATTGCGTATGGTGCGGACCTCTAAAATTGCTACATTGTGAGTTTAGAAGTGCGGGGAAAATGTGCTAAAATGAACTATTTTGCCCAATAATATAGGAAAGTAAAAACATAACACATAAATACGTCGAGAAACTGAACGATTTTTTTCCTAACCCGCATATAATTGAATTTGTAGTTAAATTGCGATTTTTTAAGTTTGATTCCCTGTACAACTGTATTCTTACTGTTGAAAGGCCCAAGGTCCCTTCAGATCGTCTAGGGGCCCTCTGACCTTTTCTACGCCCTTCCGACCTGTTCAGGGACTCATCTGGGATCCGCGAAGCGAAAAGACATGATGTGGAGTGGGTGATATATATATAATACAAAGAGGGCTTACTCTACAGGAAAAAATCAAATCGGATCTTTCGGGTATATTGTATTACCCTGACGAAGGGTGTTACAATATACGCGAAAGCTCCGCTTTTAATATTTGTATTGTGGAGTAAGTCCTCTTTGTATTTAATCTTCATCTGCGATCTCTACGTGCTTTGACCCTTCCGGTCTCACCAGAGACACATCTGACCTTCCAAGAAGCCCCTCTTGTGTGTCAAGGGGCCATTCGGCCTGTTCAGAGGTCTTTCCGACCTGGCCAGGGACTGCACTGGCTGCTTTGTCGCCCTGCCGACATGCTCAGGGGCAGGGGCGGCGGATTGCGGGGCCCAGGGTACCCAAAATCCCCCCCCCCCTCAAATGCAAATCCTGGGGAGGGGAAGGGTCATGTTGCCCCAGATTGAGCAGGCTAAAATCTGGGGGGGGGGGGGGGGGGAGAAACTACCCTTTGCCCCCAGGATTTTCGACGGGGGGAATTTTGGGTACCCTGCCCCCGCAATCCGCCGCCCTTGCTCAGGGGCCCCTTGGACCTGCCCAGGGGCCCCTCCAGTCTGGCAAGGAACTCATCCGGCATGTTCAAGGGGCTTTCCGACCGGCACAGGAACCCTTTCGGTCTAGCCAGGGGCCCCTCTGACTTGCCCAGGAGCCCCTCCGATCGGCCCAGCGACTCTTCTGGTCGGCCTGCGCTGGCTGCTTTGTCGCCCTTGCCGACATGCTCAAGGGGCCCTCCGACCTGCCCTGGAGCCCCTCCGTGCTGGCCAGGGGCCACTTCGGCATGTTCAGGGGCCCTTCTTATCCGCCCAGGGGTCCTTTCGGTCTGATTAGGGGCCCCTCCGATCTGCGCAGGGGCCCTTTTAACTTTCCAGGGGCCCTCTGGTCTCTCCAGGGGCCCTTTAACCTTCTAAGGGGCCCTTCCGACCTAGCAAGGGACTGCGCTGGCTGCTTTGTCGCCTTGCGACATGCTCCGAGGGCCCTCCGACCTGCCCTGGGGCCCCTCCGTGCTGGCTAGGGGCTCATTCGGCATGTTCAGGGGCCCTTCTAACCCACCTAGGGGCCCTTTCGGTCTGGTAAGGGCCCCTCTGACCTGCACAGGGGCCCTCTGGTCTGTCCAGGGGCCCTCCAACCTGCTCAGGTGCCCTGATGACCTGGCAAAGGGCTGCGCTGGCCGCTTTGCCGCCCTCTCGACATGCTCTGGGGCCTCTCAACCTGCCCAGGGGCCCCTCTGTGCTGGCTAGGGGCCCATTCGACGTGTTCAGGGGGCCCATTCGACGTACTCAGGGGGCCCTCTGACCCGCCCAGGGGCCCTTTCGGTCTTGCCAGGGGCCCCTCTGACATGCACAGGGCTCTTGTGAACGTCCAAGGGGCCCTCTGGTCTTTCAGAGAGGGCCCTGGTGGCCCTAACGGGCCTCTGAAGTCCGCTAAACTCTCTAAAGACCACGCTTCGTGTAGTAAAGAGCCTATGATACCGCGCTTCGCGCGGTCTCGTCGGCCCTTTTCGGCGCGCGCAGCGCGCCGAAAAGGGCCCTCGCGCGCAAAAAAAGGCTCTCCTGGCCTCTAGGAAGGGGGGGGGGGAGCGGCCGACCCCGCCGCCCTCCCCTTGGCTACGTGCCTGGAAGAGGCCCTGCCTGTCAGGGTGTGTATGTACTGTGTATATGCTGTCTTAGAGTGAAGAATAAACGCACCTGCACAGCCGTGCGCCCGCCAACAGAACTTTGTAGGAGTACCTAGATACGATTTAACCCTCGCCCTACGGGAGTTTTTTTTTCACCTTCGCCCTACGGGGGGAGGCCTGCCAGTCCCCCCCCTGTTAACTTACAAAGACAAGGACTTACAAAGACAATTACAAGGAGCCATCACTCAGTGAAAAATGAAGATATTGCTTTTGAATTTGGTATGGGTATTGTCCATACCCAGTTCTCTCACATATATTCCGGTTTTTCTAACATCTTCGAAAATTTTGATTTTGTGGGGTATTTTTTTAAATTTATTTTAGGGGTCAAAAACCCAAAATTTTGAAACTCCGAGATCGCCATTTTAAAGAGAATGTCATTTTGTATCTTTGGTGAATTGCGTTTCAATTTCATTTAACCCTCGCCCTACGGCAGCTTTTTTCACCTTCGCCCTACGGCCCCCCCTGGCTGACGGCCCCCCCTGTTAACTTCCAAACCAAGCAACTTAGACAATGCGTTAAGAACCAGCATATTCCCTGTCATGAGAGGAATCTAACAGTATGCGATTTTTAGGTTTCAGGTCAACGGGTGACCTCAAGGGCGGATCCAGCCGGCCGTTTTTTTTTTGGGGGGGGGGCAAACCATTTTTTTAGCGGACCTTACCTACCCCCAATTTCGAATTTCTCCCCGGATTTGGGCCACTTTATTTTGCAACCACACGATTTCGATTTTTTTCCCCATTTTTTTTATAGGTTTTCGACCTTTTGGGATATCGAAAAAGGTCAGCTTGCAGTTTGTATTGTTCCGACATTGCCTTACACTGATAAAAACTATGTCAATTGTCAGCTGTACCCAGGGGCGTCGCCGATAATTTTTGAGTGGGGGGTCGGCTGAAATGACGAGAAAAAAATGTACCCCAATTTGTTATGCGTGTATTTAAGCCTTTGCAACATTTTTAATGTGGATTTGCATGTTATAGTAGGTACTTGTTATTTAGCGCCGCGAAGCGGCGCGATTTTTTTTTCTCTCGGGTTTGCCTGATAAAACCCAGAAGCATAGGCATTTTTAGTTTCTTAGCCCTGTAGAGGATAAGAAGCTAAAAATGTTATTCATTCAATTCAGCGTTACGACGAAACGAAGACGATGACGATGGCTTCGTTATGACGATGGCCACTGATGTGACGCCGCGAAGCTGCGTGAACATTTTAATTTTAGGGCGTGGAAAACGCATTTTTAATATTGGAACCAGACCGTGAGTGGAGCCAAGCCTCAGGTAACCCCTTTTCCTGGTTGCACATCTCGGTATGATGCAAAATGTTGAAATGAAGGTAGTTTTTCATATACATTAGCCTCGGATAGTAAATCACGATGGCCGGTGGCAGTCTGCGCTCAATAGTACATATGATAATAATAACTGTAGTCTGTATACATACCTATGTACCGAACTGTAACAAACAACTGGTAACGGTGCAAATGGCTTCAAAGTAGCAAGAGGCAGACCGACATTTCCGCGCATAAATGGTCCCTGTAGATCTGGAGGAGCCTGGGGGAGATGGCTTGGGGAGATAGTCCTGGCCTGGTCCCCACTATTAGCTCTTCGGGCCAACAAGTTGGGCACCGCTGGAACAGCTTCCGGTTGCCGAAGTCCGCGTCTTTGCGTTCGCGTCGCCTTTTTCGGAACTCGGCAGACAAGCTAAACATGTAGCCCGCTTTAAAGATAATATTTTATGAAGAGAGTTGGCCCTGGGACCAGCAATTACCGCCAAGGAGAGCCTCTGCAAGACACTTAATGGAATTAATTTTCCAAATTTGTATATGCAATTGCGAAACTTGTGTCATGCCGCGAAGCGGCGCGAAATTTTTCAGTTTTTGACTGTGATTGATTTGGCTAGCTTGATTTTGACTGCTGCGATTTTGGGATGCCCAGTACCGTTCTAAAAACGCAAATATAGCATGCATTAGATTTCACGTCTTGGGGGGGGGGGGGGGGGGGGGGCAAAACATAGTTTGGCCCCCCTTCAACAGGCTTGGGGGGGGGGGGGGGGGGCATGGCCCTGTTCGCCCCCCCCCCCCTGGATCCGCCCTTGGGTGACCTTCCAGGTCAAGTGAATGACCTCGGATTTACCACGTCCAGAACAGCGATTTTGCTCTTCAGAAAACCTCAAAATTAGAAATTGATAAATGTAAATAAAAGGCATGTTCCTAGACCATTTTGGGCTCAGAAATACAAAAACAGTAATTATTTATTCGTAACTGGTAAAAAAAAGTCAAAAAAAGTTATTAAAAAATGACGTCATCAGTTTCTTACACTTAGAGAGCCATCACTCAGTCAAAAATAAAGATATTGCTTTGAAATTTTGCATGGGTATTGTTCATACTCAGTTCTCTCACATATATTCCGGTTTTTCTGATATCTTTGAAAATTTTGATTTTGTGGGGACTTTTCCATAAAAATAAGTTTTTTTTTAAAATTTAGGGGTCAAAAACCCAAATTGTTTAAATCCGAGATTGCCATTTTAAAGAAAATGCGATTTTGTATCTTTGGTGAATTGCGTTTGCAATTTGCTTTACAATTCTGTTTTCTACGATTTTTCAAATATTTCTCATTTTTGTACCAACATGACGTCATCAAAACATGATTTTCTACCAAACTACTCAACCAATTTCCATTCAATTTTTACAGCCTACGTAGAATTGTTGTAAACTCAGCTACCAAAAATTTCAGCAAGATGCATTGCATGTATAAAACGTTATTCAAGAAAAACATCAAGGGGGGGGGCTGTCAGGCCCCGTAAAAACAGAGTTTTAGCCCCCGCGAGGGTTAAAACTCTGTTTTCTACCATTTTTCAAATATTTATCGTTTTTCCATCAACATGACGTCATCAAAACATGATTATCTCCCAAACTACTTAACCAATTTCTTCTTTTTTTTTACAGCATACGTATAATTGATGTAAACTCAGCTACCGAAAATTTCAGCAAGATGCGCTGCATGTGTGAACAGTATTCAAGAAAAAACTCAGGGAGGAGGGGGCCTGTCAGGACCCCCCCCCCCCTTCCCGTAGGGCGAGGGTTAACTCATTTATTGCGGCCGTGCTCGTCAGTTAAAATTTAATCCGAAACGACTCTGCGAAGTGAGAAGTGTGTATATAACACCTTATCATGAAACAAGCTTCAAAGCATATCACAATAACACCATCCGGTACCGTATCGCGTAAGAGGCTTCATGCCTGGATGCACAACGGCTTGTTCTGCCCAGGCGAGCAGGCATCACGGACCATCGCTTCGAAGCCAGCGATCTCTCCACCTGTGCGCACCGGCGCCGCATCCGGCCGCTCGGGCAGCTTGTAGACGAGCCACTTGTTGGGGTTGTGGCACAGCTTCCCCTTGAAGACGCCTCCGTCGTCCATGTCTCGGTCCTTCATGCCCAGGTACCAGCCGCCGTACCGGACGTTCTCCAGGGCGATGTGGCCACCGTGGCGCGGCAGGCCGCCCACCCGCCACAGTTGCTTACTGCTGTCGTCACGGCGGTCGTAGTAGACATTAGACGTGTACGAGCTGTACAGCATCTGATAACCGGCGTCTGTCGTCTGGGCCGTCCGCAGCCGGACGCGCGCCCCGACCGCGACGGTGCCGCCATCTCTGGCGCCGTCGATCAACACCTGGTGGAGGCCGGCGCCGCCAGGGCGCGGCATGAAGCGCACGTGCGGCCAGCCGCGGCGCCGGTGAGGGTAGGCCAGCGCCGCGCACGTCTCCCTGTCGACCAGCAGCAGGGTGTCGCCGCTGGACAGCTCGGTCGAGTGCGCCGCGTAGCGCAGCTGCCAGCCGACCCGCGGCGAGGGGACGCGCAGCACCAGCTCGTGCTGCGAGCTCAGGAAACGGCGCGGCCTCGTGTCGTTGAGTCGCAGCAGCCAGCGCAGCCCGTCAAACACATCCACGTACTGTCCAGGGGCCAGCCGTGGGGAGTGCAACACGCCATCGACAAACGTCAGCTGACCGGCAGTCAGACGGATCTCGCACGGCTCGTCCGGCACCGACGCTGTACCGGCCGCCTCCCGGCCCCCTGTGACCACATCGGCGCCGGTGATGAACCCGTTGACGCCCAGCTGGCGCGGCGGTCCGCAGGTAGCGGCGGCGCGCGGCCCGGCCGTGCGCGGCACGGGGAACGGCGGTCGCAGCGCCGTCAGGTCCGGAATCGGGTCGTCCGGCTCGTAGCTCATCGAGAGGGTGCAGTACGGACTGGCCAGTGCGCGATGCGCGTGCCGCGCGCCCTGGTCGTGGCTGTGCACATACTTATCGAGCGGGTCGACGCACTGGACGAAGTACCGACCGGTGGCCAGCAGGCCGTAGATGCGGTTTGTGAGCTGCCCCACGTGCTCCTCCCGTCCTATGGCGTGCAGGAGCAGCGGGTCCAGCTCCTGGCGCAGCTGGATGGTCATCAGGTTGCTGGGACGGGCGTCCGGCGCCTCCCGCAGGTCACCATCCACGAGCACGGCCGGGTCGTCGCCGGCCTCCTCCCGCAGCCGCTCCCGCAGCAGCGTCTCGTCGGCCGTGTCGGTCTCGGAGGCGGGCGTGGAGCAGCCGTCCTGGAACAGGGAGACGGGCCCGCCGCCGCCGCGCTCGGCGTAGTACCAGCGGACCAGCTGCAGCTCGAGGTGTCGCAGCTCGTGGCCGCCGACGTTGAGCCGCACCCGCCCGTCGCGGGCGTTCAGACCCCAGTGCATGTAGGGCACGGCCAGCGGACGGCTGGCGTTACCGTACCGGCAGCAGGCGGCGCTCCACATGCGAGACGGGATGTTCACCCTGCAGTGGCAGGAGAGCCAGGTCAGATAGTAGCGAGGCACACGTGAGGAGCGCAACGAAATTACAGAGAACAGTATAGACAAGACATGACAAGATGCTTGGACTTTAACCCTATTCCCTGCGGGGCTGATTCTGCCCCTCCCGATGGTTTTTCACTTGCCGCTTCTAAACCGTTAGGCCTAGCGTCCTGAAACTTAGTGACGTTTCCCACAATTAAATGGCGCGTGTTATGTCAAAATTTTGGAAAATCAGTCCAGCAGAGGCGGTTCCAGGCTCCTGTTTTGGGGAGGGTGTTACGAATGCGGTTTTGCGGCGCATACTTCCTTCGTGGTTTGCAGTGCAATAAATGCGTCAGAACAATTTCAATGCAATGTGCATCACAGATACTGGGATTTTACATATTTTTTGGGCAGTGGCGCACTCAGGATAAAAAATGGGAGGCGATACCCACCCTCAAATTAGGTCCAACTTCAAATTAGTAAGATGATAAAAGCGTTACGCGCATTGTGCCCCCATGTTTTTTTCCTGGATCCGCCTATTCCCAATATATTAAATTTAACAAATTACAGCATATAATGTCCACATGTGACGTTCATGTCGTCCCAAACAATCACGAACAGCACATATTTTTTTTTTCCAGAAAATCCCCCCATTTTACATTCCCTGAATACGCCTATTATTTTTTTTGTCTTTTGATATAATAAAGACCAGTATATTTCAAGCTCAAAAACGTTTGGGGCATGCAAATCGGTCGAGCCACCAATGACCCGCAATGACCTTTCAAAAAACACCAAAAATTTCGTATTTTTGCCCCCTGCCCCCCCCCCCCCATTTTTTTTTTTACAAAACAAAAATGTCAGTATCCAAAAAGATATATCTTGTCATGACGAATCGAATGGCGTTTTCCCCATCGAAATCGACCTAGTGGTTCTCGAGATCTCTGGGGGGGGGGGGGGGGGCAGAATCTGCCCCCGCAGGTTAACGTAATTCAGGCCGCCCGCAGGGAATAGGGTTAACGTTAACCATTAACGAAACTTGTACAACACTCGTACACAATCCAGGCCCCAGGATAAGGAAAGGTAGAGGCGGACAGCACGGGATGAAATACTTCATGGCAAAGAAAACGATAGAGGATCTTGACCACCTTATGTGCTGGCAAACCCTTATACCTGGGCCAGAGTAGTATCTATACGATCAAACGTCAAAATCGAGGTATTTGAGTTTATGGACAATACCTACTTGCCATCCATGGCCTTCGATTGCACCTATGATCACCCAAAGCGCTGTCAAAGGTATGATACATATCCCACATGAGCTAAAGTGAGATTGTTGGAAAAGATCAAGGTCAAGGTCAGGTCACAAAAGGTCACTATACACAAAATATCTACGAAAGTCATGCAGCACATGTTTTATGGATGCTTTTACGCGTATAATTCGATAGTGGTAGTCATTTTACCACCTGACTTCATTTACGTGAAGTTAGTGTCAAGTTCAGGTAAAGTTCAGGTCACTGAAGGTCAAAATTTGAAATTGATAAATCTAAATGAAAAACATGCTTCTATATCAGTTTTATCTAAAAATAAATAAATACAGTGCTGGAATTTATTTGTCTGTATCTGGTCAATAAAAGAAGAAGAAAAACGCAATTTCAAAATATGACGTCATGATTTACCCATACTTTATATGCCATGTCAGTCAAAAAAGATTATATCATTTTGAAATTTGGCATGGTAGTTGCCCATATGTCGTTATCTGACAGGTATTCCGTTTTTTTAATACCTTTGAGAAAATTTGATTTTGTGGGCACTTAAAAAACATTTTTGGGGTCAAAAACAAAACAAAGAATCGAAATTTCGAGATAGCTGGTTTGTAGCCCTTGCAATTTTCTACCTTTTAGAGTTTTGTATTGCATTTTGCTTCAAATGTGGCATTTGTACGGCTTGGCAAAGTTTAGCTGATTTTTATGTCAAAATCGTGTTTAGTGACGTCACTAAATTCACTATATCTCGATTTTTTTAACGAAATTGTTTGAGTTTTGCACAAAAGGTGTACAAATTATGCCCGGAAAGGTACTGAAAGTTTGGCATCGATATCTGCATTAGTTGTTGAGATATTCCCAATATTCCTAAGGGGGGCTACCCCCCCCCCCCCCAGTGACTCGCGGGTTAACATTCCTCAGTGAGTCACCAGGTACATTTCGAAATGATTCCTCGTGCGTCATGTATGTATTACTTACGATGCCTTTTCCTTCATGCAGAAGTTCACAACCCTTTTCTAGTTTCCCACCTGTGGTATTTGCTGTGTTCATCCTCTGGATTCCAGACGCTGCAGCCTCCGTCGTGGTCGCCGCACGAGATGGTCCTGGTGGTGCGCAGGTCACCCTTCTCGGCTGCGTAGTTGGGCACGGCTCCTGTCAGCGCGTGCAGCTCTCCGCCGCGAGCGTAGCAGAACGTCACGAACACCTCGTCGAACAGCTGTTCGGCGCGCTTCCAGGCGCCCTGGTTGAAGCAGGGTTCCTGCGGCACCGCGTTGGTCAGCGTGAATGTGGCCAGGCGCGCCTCCTGGCCGTCCTGCAGGAAGTTGGGATTGAGGTGGCCCCTGTTGAAGCCTGACTCGGCGTAGTCGTCGTCGATGGCCTGTCGCAGCGGTAGTTGGTTGCGGAGGAGTTTCGGCACTCGGCCCCGGGAGCCCGGCCACTGTCCCATACCCTGCGGACAGACGGGCACCATCATCAGCATCAGCATAGCAGCAGTATGCTATGTCCCATATAACCCTGCGGACAGACGGGCACCATCATCAGCATCAGCATAGCAGCAGTATGCTATGTCCCATATAACCCTGCGAACAGACGGGCCAGACGGGCACCATCATCAGCATAGCAGCAGTATGCTATGTCCCATATAACCCTGCGGACAGACGGGCACCATCATCAGCATCAGCATAGCAGCAGTATGCTATGTCCCATATAACCCTGCGGACAGACGGGCCAGACGGGCACCATCATCAGCATAGCAGCAGTATGCTATGTCCCATATAACCCTGCGGACAGACGGGCACCATCATCGGCATCAGCATAGCAGCAGTATGCGGCAGCTCATTGCCCATTGGTCATGGCAGTTGGTTAGAGCGAGTAAGACTATGAGATATCGGTAGTTGACTGCTTTAGCCATCCACCAGGTAGATCCACCAGGTTTCCACCAGGTGTACTGCCATCCACCAGGTAGATCCACCAGGTTTCCACCAGGTGTACTGCCATCCACCAGGTAGATCCACCAGGTTTCCACCAGGTGTACTGCCATCCACCAGGTAGATCCACCAGGTTTCCACCAGGTGTACTGCCATCCACCAGGTAGATCCACCAGGTTTCCACCAGGTGTACTGCCATCCACCAGGTAGATCCACCAGGTTTCCACCAGGTGTACTGCCATCCACCAGGTAGATCCACCAGGTTTCCACCAGGTGTACTGCCATCCACCAGGTATATCCACCAGGTTTCCACCAGGTGTACTGCCATCCACCAGGTAGCTATCACGGGTGGAGTTTCCTATTCAGAGGGTGGGGCCACTACCCCACTAACTTTGATTTTGGTCCCACCATCTTTGTGTTCTGCCCCATCAACTTTTGTCAGCTTTGCAGATTTGCTGGTGTTAAAATGGAAATTATTCACCTCAGTCCTCAGGCATGCAAAACAACCACTCAATATGATTAGTTTGCCCCACCAACTTGCTCTGAAAAGCCCCACCCATGGTAGCTATAGGTATACATATAAAACAATCCATGGAAACTGGCAGCATCGTTTGCGCCCTTCCGCTTAAAGGGATTATACGGGTTTCCGTCCTGAAAGGAAATGCACTCTTTTGCAGTTGTATGAGATTTAAACACGTTTAAGACATATAACGGGGACCTCAATGCTCATTTAGTCCATTATTTCACCAATTATCAGCGTTAAAACTTTGTCGTTTTTCGAGACTTGTATCAGATAACGAATACTTGACCGGCATTCAGTGGCGGCGGAAGATATTTTCGGATGGGGGGGGAGAGAAATCCAAGGCGCCCCCTCGGACAAAGCGCCCCCCCCCCCTAAAAAATGGCGCGAAATGATATCTCCTCGGATTTAGGCCACAATATTATACCAGTAAAACGCCTTTTTGGGGCGATGACCGAGCGGGCGTGCTCTGGTAAATCTAAAACAGGTTTGAAATCTGAAACGGTACGGGAGCACACATGCGCATTGACTGTGTCAAAATAATGAGTAACACATTCAATAGTTTTACCGTAGGTATATCCTAATATGCCTAGTTTTAGGAACGTCCAGCTGAATGGAGATGTAAAATGTAAATGGCGCTTCCCTGGGACAAACTACATAAACACAATAGCATGTGAAATATTCGCGACACTTGTATGGTTTCAAATTGATCGCATGCCTCAATTAAAAAGTGAAATAACCATTTTTATATTTCAAAAATTAAATTATGGGAAATACAAAATATGTACTGACATATGGTGACGAACAGTATGATCCATCACTATCTCTGGTTTGAATGTTATTTGTAAACAAGTCATAGGGGCAGAAATGAAGTAAGTGCTCCAAGAAGCGTGACAACGTCCTTGATTAGTCAATGAAACAAATCGCATACACTAAATACGTCGCCGTCCTTGGCCCAGTTAGTCCGCGGAATGCATCACGGTTTTCTGAAACGTTTATTGATTGATTATAGATAAACGGTTTAAATTTACAGATTAGATGATTATGGATAAACGGTTATGTTTCATGTGTGCATTATAATATATTAAATGCCTGTTTGTTGAAAATTGATGGGAAACACATATAATTTATTTTCCAAAAAATAAGTCGTGAACACTAAATAGTTCGCCCTCCGGGGCCAAGCTAAACTGCCGATTTCAAATCACTTTTTCCATATGCTTGTTGACTGTTCATAGAAGTTTGGTACATATTCGCAAAAGATAGAGCGCATGAAACATATTATATGCCTTCACGATAAATAACAATGCGTAGGCAGGCTAATTTTCGTTCGGCCAGTGAATTTGTTACCGAGTACTTGTGAGTACCGACCGTTATGAGCGTGGAACGCTTATCCACTTTACCTTGAAATAAAAAATGGGAGCAGGCCCATTAAATTTTGGGACTTTTCATAGAATTGAATACCGCATTTGGAGTCAAAATTTTGAGTTCTTAACCTGAACAGAGGCGGTTCCAGGGTACAGTTTTGGGTGGGTTCGGAGGCGATATTTGGCGATAATACGGAAATGCGATCTTCACGGTTTCTTCGTAACTGCCTCAAGTATGAAGGAATTACATCGGTTCACGGTGATTGCAACAAGTGCAAATTAGTTGATGTTCATGAAATATAATTAAAATTTCATGGCAGAGGCGGTTTCAGGGGCTTGAAAAGAGAGGGTTTCCAGGAAGTATTCAATGCTTGGCGGGAAGCAAATAGAGCAATGTAAGGGGCATTTATAGTTATCAAGATGTAAAAGATAGCTTCTGCTTCCATTATTTGCATAATTTATTACATATAGAGTTTCAGGAGCGTGTTCAGGCACATGAAAAGGGGGGTGACTGGCTTGGTGATGACGATATGCCAGCGATAACGGCGCAATAGACGGTTAGCTTATAATTATATATGCACATATGAGGCCAGGAAAGGGAATAAAGTCATTTTTTTGCAGAGGCGTACTCAGGAATGGAAGAAAGGGGGTCATATTATTGCAAGGAAACTAAGAGGCATGGGCGTACAATGACATAACATACTGTAGTTTTCGGATGAAACACGCACCACAGGCTACTCTACGAACGATTATAAGATAATAGGCGAGTCCAGGTAGGGTAAAAGGGGGTAAGCAATGTTAATTGAAGTTGTAAGTAAAATAGTCACTGTTGACTAGTTAGTATCATAATAGCGGATAATATACTTATCAAAAGGTATTGAGCCGCCCCAGTTTGGATCCTCGATACGCCTATTATGAAGTACAACATGCAAAAAGGAACTATCTACGATCAGTAACATATTTATAGTGCTGGGTAGCAACTTGTCTGCGGTTAATATTTTTCCCAATTTTACCCCCCTTTTTCACTAACCTGGTACCGCCTATGGCAAAAAAGATTTTTTAACTGTTTTGCCTAATGTCACAATCACATACTATTTCATTTCTTTTAAAAAAACAACATAAAAAATGGTTTTATTACGCATTTACTTCACCCCCATATTGAGTGACCTGCACACGCCTATGATTTTTAAATTTTCAAATGCCACTGTCATATATCAATTTCCAATTCAATCTCTATCGATTCGTATTAGTTGTGTTAAAATCGGTCGATAAACATGAGAGCTATGTTGGATCAAAAATACCACTAAAATTTGTGGTTTTTGCCCCCCTGTTGCCCCCCTATCAAAAATTTAGATTTTGTATTATTATTTAGAAATGTAGATCGTCTTAAGAGAAACCAAACGCCGTTTCATTTTTGAAAATCGGACGGGTAGATCTCGAGATCTCCGGGGGGGGGGGGGGGGGGTCGGAATCCCCCCCTGTTACAAATAGGGGTAGCCAGGAGCCTGTTACAAATAGGGTTAAATTGTTAATGCTCTCCTTTCTCGAATACACCAAAAGGGAGTGGAATTTACAAAATGGTGATTGCAAAATTGTTATTACAAAATTGTAATTACAAAATTGTAATGACAAAATTGTAATTGCAAAATTGTAATTACAAGATTGTAGTTGCACAATTGTTATAACATAATTGTACGTGACCTAAACTTTACAGCAATTACGGTCACAGGGATCCACGTTTAGAACGCTCCACTCGTATTCGCTCGCTGCGCTGCGGCCTACGCTGTCGCCACCCCCGGGCCTTCCAGACCATCTCGTAGATAAAATCTAACCCTACGGCGTAAATTGGTTCCCCGATGTATTTACGCGGCCCCGCCCCTTGCAATTGTCAAAAATACGGAGAAAATACGGAGAAAAGACAACACGTACGAACGGTGAAAAAACACGTTCAAACGAGAGAGAAAAAAAAACGTTCCAACGGATCCACGTACGAACGCTTACAACCAAATGCGGCCCCACCGGCCCTGCCCCTTACATTGTCAAAATATACGGAGAAAAGCCGTTCCAACAACACGTACGAAGGATGCAAAAACGTTCTATCGAAACCGTTCCAACAGATCCCAAAAAAATATACGGAGAAAAAACGTTCCAACAGCTCGTACAAACACTGACAAAAAAAACGTTCTAACGAAGCTGTTCCAACGGATCCAAATCATTAATTTTTCCCAAAGCGCTTGTAACATGTTATATGGTTCATCTTGGCTTTGCAATAGGGATGCGTGAAACGTCACAGAAAATTTGAAGTGGAACATAAACAAGTGTTTCATGAACTGGATAAAATCGGATGAAACTTTAACTTCGCATAGTTAAAGTTTACACAACCGTTTTGTCTAACGAAAGGAAATGTTGTCTTGCCTTGCCGATCATTAAATAATATATTTTTTATATAAAGATCCGCCAGGGTTTCAATCGACCTTGCTTCTACCTCACGATTTACAAGTCTGCTAAATTATGGTCTGTTGAAGTATACGCTGTTGTGTATCAAATATAAACGTTTGGCATATTGCTTCATCCAAATTAGCAAGTGTTTTCGTGAACGGATACTATTTCCTTTCAAATCCTTGTAAGATGAGACCTTGAAACACAGGCGGCCAGAGCGCCCCCTCTCAAGCGGCCAGAGCGCCCCCTCTCAGACGGCCAGAGCGCCCCCTCTCAGACGGCCAGAGCGCCCCCTCTCAGGCGGCCAGAGCGCCCCCTTTCAAGCGGCCAGAGCGCCTCCTCTCAGGCGGCTAGAACGCCCCCTCTCAGGCGGCCAGAGCGCCCCCTTTCAGACGGTCAGAGCGCCATCGCTCAGGCGGCCTGAACACCCCCTCTCAGGCGGCCAGAGTGACCCCTCTCAGGCGGCCAGAGCGCGCCCCTCGGCTAAGTTGGGGGGGGGGGGGCAACTCCCCCTGCCCCCTCTTCCGCCGCCACTGTCGGCATTACTGTCCACCACTTTTATCTTAGAATCTGCAGCAATCAATTTGAGAGTTTTGGATTATCTGCAAGTCCTACACTGGATCACAAAATGATTATGCAATTCAAAACTCACGGGACTCTATATTACTACACAGTCTAGACTGTTGCAAAATGGACGAAGTTATTCACCCAAAGTTCTACCCCTTGGATTCTTGATCCATTCCAGCTCTTCCTGATTTCAAAAAGTTTTTGTTTCAGCTCTAACACCGTTAAAAATCAAAACCCTTATCTTTTGGCATTGAAAACCGAGTGCCCTTCCCCCTGTTGTATTCTGTTATCCGGATAGCCCTCCCCCCAAAAAAAACGCGCAGAGTTTCGAGGCTTACCAATTTGTTTTGGTAATAGATATGAAGTTGACACTTGGTTCGCATACAAAACAATTAATTCTGCGTTAAGCAAAAAGTTTCATATCAATCGGATATTTAGTTTCGATGTTATAAGACATAAAGACATAAAGACATAAAAGAAAAGTGCAACAAAGAGCCTCTTGGGCCCATCCGAGGTTGCACCCCCCCCCCCCCCCCACCCCCCCCCCCCCCCACCGAGGTTGCACCCATTCAATATAACCCTTTGCTGGCGTCCTGAAAGCCACGTTTCTATCCAATCCAGAATCTTGCCCCTGATCCCATGAATTTTAAGTTGCAACCCCAGTCTTGTATGGGGGACTTTGTCAAATGCTTTACTGAAATCAAGAAAAGCTACATCTAGCTGTTTACCCTGATCAACGCTATCTGTTGCAACATCCAAAAACTCCAGAAGATTAGTTAAACAAGAACGGCCCTTCCTAAAGCCATGCTGTGTATCTTTGATGAGTTCATTTTGCTCCAAGAATTCAACAATCTTATCTTTGATGATTGATTCAAGCACCTTGCAGACTAATGAGGTCAGACTAACTGGTCTATAGTTTTCCTCTTTACTTCTATCTCCCTTTTTATGAATAGGAACAACATTTGCTCTTTTCCAATCAAGTGGAATTTTACTATCTGCAAGTGATTTAGAAAATATTATGGCTAATGGAACCGACAACTCCCTTTCAGATTCTCTTAAAAGTCTAGCATGGATTTCATCAGGTCCTTCTGCCTTGTTAGGCCTTACTTTCTTTAGATATTCTAGAACAAGTTCACTACTTATGCCACCTAGCTCTCCTATAGTCTCCTCTGTCTCTAGCTCAGGCTGAAGTGCTGCAATACTACTCTGGTCCTCGATAGTAAAGACAGATTGAAACTGATCATTAAGCACTTCAACCATTTCACTGTCCTTGCTAACTAACACATCATCTACCTTAAATGGACCTATATTTTTGGAAACTGTACTTAACTTATAAAAACTGAAGAACTTCTTACTATCTGCATTACAATGTCTAGCTAAATCAAGTTCCTTTGCCCTTTTAGCTGCTCTGACCTTTTTCTTAACTGAATTTCTTGCATTCTGGTAGGCCTTCTGATTTATATCTAGTGAAGATCCCTTCAAAATGCCAAATGCACTTCTTTTAGCTTGTATAGCACTCCTTACTTCTGGGGTAAGCCAAACTGGATTGCGCTTGGTTCTGTTACGTTTGTGCCTGAGGGGTATATGCCGATTTTGACGTTTGTTTTTATTTCACGCGTGGAAATAAAAACAAACGTCAAAAACCCGTGTTTTGAAAGGGTTTAGATAAGACATTATCTAAACCCTTTCAAAACACGGGTTTTTGACGTTTGTTTTTATTTCCACGCGTGAACGATCGGACCACCTCCAGCCCGGACCACCGCCAACAAACGCGACTTCCACTGTCCGATACTGACGCGGATGAGCTCCACCTCCACTCCACATCCGCGCCAGTATCGGACAGTGGAAGTCGCGTTTGTTGACGGTGGTCCGGCCGGGCTGAAAATGGTCCGATCGTTCACGCGTGGAAATAAAAAAACGTCAAAAACCCCTTTTTTAAAGGGTTTAGATAATGTCTTGTAGCATCGAAACTAAATATCCAATTGATATGCAACTTGTTTTGCTTAACGCAGAATTAATAGTTTTGTATGGGTACCAAGTTTCAACTTCATATCTATTACCAAAACAAATTGGTAAGCCTCGAAACTCGGCGTTTTTTTTTTTTTGGGGGGGGGGGGGGTACGCGGATAACAGAATACAACAGAGGGAAGGGCATCTAAGGTGTCGAAAACTCTGTGTGAGGTTAATCATGATAATGAGAATTAAAATAACTGGGAAACCTCATAATAATTATGTAAATAAATAAATTAAGGCCGAAATTATATTAGATATTTCGCTATTGAAGCTTCGTCAGCAAGTTCGTTTTGCTGACGAAGCTTCAATAGCGAAATATCTAATATAATTTCGGCCTTAACCCTATTTGTAACAGGCTCCTGGCTACCCCTATTTGTAACAGGGGGGGGGGCGGATTCCGCCCCCCCCCGGAGATCTCGAGATCTACCCGTCCGATTTTCAAAAATGAAACGGTGTTTGGTTCCTCGCAACACGATCTACATTTATAAATAATAATAAAATATAAATTTTGGATAAGGGGGCAACAGGGGGGCAAAAACGACAAATTTTAGTGGTATTTTTGATTCAACATAGCTTTCATGTTTATCGACCGATTTTAACACAACTAATAGGAATCGATAGATATTGAATCGGAAATTGATATATGACGGTGACGTTTGAAAATTCAAAAATCATAGGCGTGTGCAGGTCACTCAATATGGGGGTGAAGTAAATGCGTAATAAAACCATTTTTTGATGTTGTTTTTTATAAATGAAATGGTATGTGATTGAGACATTAGAAAACACAGTTATAAATCATAATTTGTGCCATAGGCGGTACCAGGTTAGTGAAAAAGGGGGGTAAAATTGGGAAAAATATTAACCGCAGACAAGTTGCTACCCAGCATTATAAATATGTTACTGATCATAGATAGTTCCTTTTTGCATGTTGTACTTCATCATAGGCGTATCCAGGATCCAAACTAGGGCGGCGCAAGACCGTTTAATAAGTATATTATCCGCTATTATGATACTAACTAGTCAACAGTGACTATTTCACTTACAACTTCAATTAACATTGCTTACCCCCCTTTTTACCTTACCTGGACTCGCCTATTACCTTATAATCGTTCGTAGAGTAGCCTGTGGTGCGTGTTTCATCCGAAAACTGCAGTATGTTATGTCATTGTACGCCGATGCCTCTTAGTTTCCTTGCAATAATATGACCCCCTTTCTTCCATTTCTGAGCACGTCTCTGCAAAAAAAAATGACTTTATTCCCTTTTATGGTCTCATATGTGCATATATTATTATAAGCTAAACGTATATTGCGCCGTTATCGCTGGCATATCGTCATCACCATGCCAGTCACCCCCTTTTCATGTTCCTGAACGCGCCCCTGAAACTCTATATGTAATAAATTATGCAAATAATGGAAGCAGAAGCTATCTTTTACATCTTGATAGCTATAAATGCCCCTTACATTGCTCTATTGGCTTCCCGCCAAGCATTGAATACTTCCTGGAAACCCCCCCCCCCTTTCAAGCCCCTGAAACCGCCTCTGCCATGCAATTTTGTATGATATTTCATTAACATCATCTAATTTGCACTTGTTGCAATCACGGTAAGCCGATGTAACTCCTTCATACTTGATGCAGTTAGGAAGAAACCGTGAAGATCGCATTTCCGTATTTTCGCCAAATGTCGCCTCCGAATCCACCCAAAACTGTGCCCTGGAACCGCCTCTGTTCAAGTTAAGAACTCAAAATTTTGACTCCAAATGCGGAGTTCAATTCTATGAAAAGTCCCAAAATTTCATGGGCCTGCTCCCAGCCGTTCTGGAGATATCCGTGAAAAACATGAGGGGGGGGGGGGGGGGGGGGGCGGAATCCGCCCCCCCCCCCCCCTGTTACAAATAGGGTTAATTTATTTCTTTACATAATTATTATGAGGTTACCGGTTATTTTAATTCTCATTAGAGGGAAGGGCACTCAGTTTCCAATGCCAACAAATACGGGTTTTGATTTGAAACGATGCTAGAGCTGAAACAAAAACTGTTTGGAATCAGGAAGAGCAATGGATCAATAATCCAAGTGGGTTGGGTGAGTAACTTCGTCCATTTTGCAACAGCCTACTACACACTGTTCGTTCAGGTTTTGTAGTTTTCTTATCTCTGGCCGGCAACGTTGAGAATTTGGTGGTGGCGTATTTTGAATTTTGGTATGAAAATTCATGAAAAATATAGAATTGTATGGAAAAAAAACAAGGTAACTGCTGCTGTTCTTGGAACAAAAAAAAAGTGTTCTTTCTTCTTCAAATATTGCTTATTTTACCGGAAATATGCCATAAGTGAGGTGTTTTTATTAGCATAAAAGAGATGACTGGCTCTGCCTCAGCCGATCCTGCAGAAAGTACGCGGTGGCATCACCGCACACTTTGAAATGTCCTTACGTGCAGAAGAGGTCATTTTCAGAAAAAAATATGGCTACCGTGGGACTTCTGCCACCTTTATAAGTACGTTTTACTATGTAACTCAATTATTCTGGGAAAACCCGTATAATCCCATTAACGTATCATAATGCCTAGAAGCATAGAACGCCTAGTTATTGCACAGAAGTCGGGTCCACAAGCGAAGGCAGCAGAATGTTCGGTGTTCAGGTGCGGTGAGCTTTCGCGCTAATATCGATACACCGATTAGCTGCAGAGTGCAAACCCAGCACTCGGTTTTCAAGGGAGTTGTGCCCCAAACGCTCTGCATCGCTTATCCTGCTGGATTGTTTGTCTGTCTCCAACGCATCCAGTGTTAATCAGGTGTCGCCCGTGTTAATCAGGTGTCGCCCGTGTAGCTCAGTCGGGAGGGCGCTGGAACTACCCTGGCAAGGTGGGGTCGAGCCGCTTCAGCGCTTGCTATTTGCTCCTGGCGGGGATGACCTGCGGCCGGTGGCAGCGGCCGCTTTCAAGGTCAGATGAAGCCAGCGAGCCGGACTGGTCGTGACTGGACTGGTCCCCAGTCGCTAGGGGACGTTAAATTTGCGTTCCTAAATTCTGCCGGTGACTATAATTGCGCGATCGGATGGTGGGGTCAGGGCCTGAGCAACAAGCTTAGCTGATCCTGGTCTCGGGAATCCATCCCATCAAAAACATTCGGACTAAATGTATATAAAAAAGTGCCTTTACCCTCGCCATGGTGTGTTGGGTGTCATTTTGCCCCCCCCCCCCTAAAGTTTTCGGGAATAGCGGGATAACGGCGGCGCGAAGGGCCGCCAAATTTGGCACAGCTATTTTGGAATCAATTACCCACATTCTGTGAGAATTTCGACCGCAGGTCATCTCAGGTCAGGTCACTGGTTCACAGTAAGTGACATTACCCCAAAACATGTTTGTGGTCGTGCCAAAGTCACAGTGTTTGTGCGAGATATTTGAAACTTACAGGATTTCATAAGGTCATATAAGGTACCTGCAATTCCTTAATCTCGGATTTAGTTTTATATCGATAACCTAAGTTCAGGTTAATTTCGTGACCTCCTCATTATACCTAAGTCAATGTGAAAATATACAAATGCTTCTTATTCAGATAATATCCATTATATCACGTCAATTATTTTATAATAATGTTATTGTAGCTCATTTGTGATGACCCAGGTGCAATTGTTGCTTAGTGACCTCTGCAAGGTCAGCTGAAGTCATATGAGGTCACCAGCACTTGTTTGCAAATAACTCTTGCTATAATAAAGATAAAGACGTGCAAATGACACCAATGTGTTTTATCGTCAAGACCCATCGCCCCATATTCATTATGACCTACTTGGGTCACCAAATGACCTCGACCTGATGTCAAATTGTGAAGTTGACCTAACCAGGTAACCATCAATATATTTCACAGCGAATTGACGAGACAAACACGATGGTGTTAAATTATTAATGTATGCTCAACCGTTAAACAGTTATATACGACAAACGTTTTGAAAGAAAATGTCATCGTGACCTTTGGTGACTTCTGGAGCCTAAACGATTGACCTGAGCTAAAATTGTATGACATTAATGGTGATTTCATTTTTCAAGAGCTTTCGATTTTTTTCTTTTTCCTAGCTATCATAGTTTCCGAGATATTTTGGAGCTTCTGGAGCAGTCCTATACTGGGAAAATTTGGCCTGTGATGACCTTTGGTGACCTCAATACTTACCTGAGCCAAAACATGACAAATATCCGCAGTAACTTCGAATGTCCTTGTCGAGAGTTTTCGAACGTTTTGTTTTCTCGCGTTTTTAGTTTTCCCCTTAGCCCTTTTAGTTTCCAAGTTAGTTGGGGAGGGGTCATTTTGATCCCCTGTAGCACCGCCCCCCCCCCCATGGCACTAACGTTCGCTATGTTCAATGACACATTTGTGGTTCACTGTTTGTTCGAAGATACGATTTATATACTGGTCGAGATTCAAAAAGCACGCGTTGTCAACGGCGGCACGGACAAGAAGGGAGGACGCTACAGCGTTGCCAGCGTTGGTTGGACTAAACATATTTATAAAGGCAATTATTAAACTGACGATATTTAACTAAAGTAATATGACGATACAAGCGGGTCGAATACATTATAGAACGAAGATATTTCGTGAAAAGAACTGATGGTTAATTACTGCGTATTTACTCGATAATTGATAGCAAAGTAATGTGGGATATGGCAGCACGGTGCATACATAAAGACAATGAGAAAGTAGGCAATAGTGACGCGGAAGATACGATAAGACATTTATACATTAACATACTACTAAACTTGGAGCACCACACCCCCACCAGGGCGAAGTTGTCTCAAAGGCCCACCGGGGCGCGGGTTAAGGTCTGCTGTTGATTAATTTATTGTGCGAAGTGCATAGGAGCCGTAACAACAAATCCCCTCATTTCTCTAACGATCCGGAACTATTTCAGATGCTGTTTAAACCAGACAACTTTCCCGAGTCTGTTTCACACCGGTCATCGAGTCCGGCCTATTCACACATTCAGAACTGTGCAAACAGCATACACTGGGAGTTGAAACTGACGGTTTATTTCCAGCAGATAAGTAAAGACAAGCCGGAACCCACTTATGGCTGTAGTTAACACCCCTAATCTCCCCACCCACGCACCAGAGTCACCAGCCATACCTCCATATGCTCTCAGACAACCACTCACATACTGTTTCTCTAAGGCTCATAGGCGTGGGAACAGGAGGGCCAGGGCCATGGCCTCTCACTTTTTCTTCTAAATTATTTTATTTTGTTTGGCGAAAAAACAAAATTATGGCAAAAGGTTCGCTAGGACGAAAAGAGCCCAAATCGGCACAGAAATCTTCCATATGTCATCGCTACAGTAACTCATACGCTGCATGCAGGAAGCACGCACTCTCCCGTGCGTTCCGTTCCCTGAGTCCATTAGGAAGTGTTTTCACCTGCGTTCCATCCCCCGAGTCTAGGAAATATTTCTCACCAGCGTTCCGTTCCCTGAGCCCACTATACAGGAAGTGTTTCTCACCTGCGTTCCATTCCCCGAGTCTAGGAAATATTTATCACCAGCGTTCCGTTCCCTGAGCCCACTATATAGCAAGTATTTCTCACCTGCGTTCCGTTCCCAAACTCCGCCAGCGAGTGTTCGACATACCAGCGGCCGGTGCGGCGGCGGCCGCTGCGCGAACCGTCCGCCGGCACCGGCGCCGGCACGTAAGCCGAGAACACTGGGATGCGGTACCGCGTGTCGAACAGCGTGTAGTAGAAGTCGTGCGCCTCATACCGCTGGCAGATGCCGACGCGGCGGCCGTCGGCGAGAAACGGCGCGCCGCTCGGCTGCCGGCCGCCGGAGAAGTACTTCTGGTCGCACGGCAGGTGGTCAGCGGTGCTGGCAGAGGTACGGCGGGTGCAGGCGGCGATGACGGTACAGAGCAGCGCCAGACGGACGGGAGAAGACATGGTGAGAAGCAGCGACCACCGCCGCCGCCGCCGCCGCCGCTGACGACGCTGACGACGCTGACGACGCTGACGACGCTGACGACGCCGCCGCCAAACTGTCGCCTCCGACTGCACGCTCCAGCCAGCCTTGAGACGTTGTTGTGCCAATTGGCGGGGTCACTGCGTCGTTGTCGTTAAAGTGACTGACAATCTGATGACGCTCGTCAGGCAGTATGGAGCATGTGAGCTGGGCAGCATTTTAAGTTAGTTGTTTATACATTTTGCCACTAACAACGTGCAATTGGTCACTACAGTGTCAGTATCGGAGTTTCCTTTTGTTTCTTGTCATACATTTGCACCGCTATTCGGCTGGGAATTATTCGAGAGTCCACCCTGAACCTGTCGCCCCGGGTTTCGAACCCGGGACCCTGGACCTACACGTGAAACTGGCGTGTCGCCGCTGAGCTAACCGGTCCCCTGAACTAACCGGCAATGTAGCCACGTGCGGGGGTTACTGCGCGTCTGCCCCATGGACATAGACAATAAGATGATCCAGCGCTCACGTGTAGCTTCGCTAGGCCGCAGATAATGTGTTGCCGTCTACGCAAATAACGGTGCACAGAATACAACATTCTGGGGAGGAAATACCACCACCGAATTTAACTGATGAGTGGCCGGCGATCACTGATCAGTGGTCAGTGACCGGTAGCAGTGGTCAGTGGTCAGTGGTCAGTGGTCAGTGGTCAGTGGTCAGTGGTCAGTGGTCAGTGGTCAGTGGTCAGTGGTCAGTGGTCAGTGGTCAGTGGTCAGCGGTCAGCGGTCAGCGGTCAGCGGTCAGCGGTCAGCGGTCAGCGGTCAGCGGTCAGCGGTCAGCGGTCAGCGGTCAGCGGTCAGCGGTCAGCGGTCAGCGGTCAGCGGTCAGCGGCCAGCGGCCAGCGGCCAGCGGCCAGCGGCCAGCGGCCAGCGGCCAGCGGCCAGCGGCCAGCGGCCAGCGGCCAGCGGCCAGCGGCCAGCGGCCAGCGGCCAGCGGCCAGCGGCCAGCGGCCAGCGGCCAGCGGCCAGCGGCCAGCGGCCAGCGGCCAGCGGCCAGCGGCCAGCGGCCAGCGGCCAGCGGCCAGCGGCCAGCGGCCAGCGGCCAGCGGCCAGCGGCCAGCGGCCAGCGGCCAGCGGCCAGCGGCCAGCGGCCAGCGGCCAGCGGCCAGCGGCCAGCGGCCAGCGGCCAGCGGCCAGCGGCCAGCGGCCAGCGGCCAGCGGCCAGCGGCCAGCGGCCAGCGGCCAGCGGCCAGCGGCCAGCGGCCAGCGGCCAGCGGCCAGCGGCCAGCGGCCAGCGGCCAGCGGCCAGCGGCCAGCGGCCAGCGGCCAGCGGCCAGCGGCCAGCGGCCAGCGGCCAGCGGCCAGCGGCCAGCGGCCAGCGGCCAGCGGCCAGCGGCCAGCGGCCAGCGGCCAGCGGCCAGCGGCCAGCGGCCAGCGGCCAGCGGCCAGCGGCCAGCGGCCAGCGGCCAGCGGCCAGCGG